>AWOL01S0057031.1:72567-92043 GCA_000715115.1 Nicotiana otophora
GGGGGGGGGGGGGCTCCATAGGCGCTGCCGTAGGCACCAATACCGACATAAATTGCCCACC
This sequence comes from Nicotiana otophora, assembly GCA_000715115.1. Classification (NCBI taxonomy): domain Eukaryota; kingdom Viridiplantae; phylum Streptophyta; class Magnoliopsida; order Solanales; family Solanaceae; genus Nicotiana; species Nicotiana otophora. The sequence goes on from AWOL01S0057031.1 coordinate 72,629, forward strand.
CTGCTCCCGATCAAAAAGAGCCTGCGCGACTTCGAAGGAACATTCACACTTTGATTCGTGAGCAACTTCACTAGAACATTGTGAAAGGAGGAAATGGAGGTTGTCCGTGCACTTTCCTGAAATGACAGAAATCTAGTCCAGTGCCGCGAAGGTGATAATGTCTTATGATCTTCCGATCTCCGCGGAGACGGATACAGAAACCATCCGCAGATGGATGGAGAATATAAGAGGGCCTTTATCTCCTAAAGTTGCTCATTAGGGAATACCGGCCAAATTAGTCTGTCGACCGCTTTCTTTCATAACAGAGTCGTTATTCCTGGCTGGCATAAAAGTCTCTCATACAGGCGAAAGAGATACATTTCTAGTACTGGTGGTATTGGACAAGCTCTAAGGGAATAATCTCTTTCTTACTTTGGTATTTCATTCCCATGACGACTAAAAATAGGCAAATAAAATATTTCACTTTGAATTTCTGACCTCAACATCCTGCTGCTCATGGTGTTTCACGATCATTATTGGAAATGAACGGAGAAGTGGTGGAACGTGTGGAACCACATATTGTATTACTCCATTGCGACACGAAGCCACTGATGCCGATTCGGCTCCTATGCTGCTAGCTTTGACCTGCATGGTCCCCTCCCCCGGCATGGTGGAGGTTCCGTAGCACGTCATGAGCACCGGGCTGAGGGGCGGTTGAATGACTCAAGCGAACTGCCTTATCTTATTCCAATACAGGGACAAAAGGGAGAAGGTTGTGAAGGTGTCCTCGTTATCCATACCTCCGGTCGGATGAATGGAGAACTGACCGAGCGAGAGTTGGCGGGTTTTGGAGTGCTTATCAAGGGCGCTAGCACATACCCCGAGGTGATCATCACCACCAGCACCTCACATCTCCACACAGTGGAATGTGTAACACGTCTATTGTTACATTCAACTATATTTTTTCATTTAATCCATAGCTTCAAAGAATGCAGCAGCGAGGGACAACCCACCCATACAACCAGCGGGGAGGATGGCACTACTGGCAAAGATCGTCTGGCAAAAATGCCGTAGGCACGAAGTGTGGTAGGCATGCGCCGTGGGAGCATACCATAGGGAGGAAAGCAAGCAGGACAGTGGAAGAGCCAGTGGAGGCCGGGTCATTTGACGGAAATGGAAGGTTTTTCCCTATTAGAGAAGGCCTTATAGAGTGAAGGTAAGTGGATGAATTCTTGGAAAAAAAGGGAGTGAGCCTATAAAAAATAGAAAATGAAATAAAGAAAATTCCATGAATAGATAGAGTCAACGGTACAACTGACAATGGTGCCTACACGCTAATTAGCTTTCGAGGTTGAGCAGTCTCAATTTCACTACAGGAAATCCGAATGAATGCTGGGCTGGGCCTCCTCGAATAGCATGAGCCGCATGCGGGGAGACCCGCACGTACAATTTTTAGGGGGATCTAGTCGAAAAACCGGCCGATGCCCACCAGACTAGAGGGACTGAGAAATTAATTGGGTACAAAAGTTATCTTCAAGCTTTACCTTATTCTGATCGTTCAGAGGGCAATCGCGGGGTCACTGAATAAAGTCCGTTTCTTTTGGAGGTGCTAACCCGCAGCGAGGCAGAGATGTCTAAGTGACATATGGAATATGGCGACGATAACAGCATGTCATAAAAGGAGATAACAGGTGGAGCCAACGACCCACTAAGACTAACCTATCTACAACTACATCCCCGAGTAGAAGTCAAACGGGGGCGTGAATACGAGATGCCAGCGGAATGATCGGCCGGACAGAGGCTAGGGATGCTTCCTTCCCATCGCGTCCTTCCTTGTGTGTCGGAGATTTAAAGCGAATGCACCAGAAAAGAACGAAACTGGATCAATCTATTATATAGTGAAGCATCTGATGCATAACTGCACACTCACATGATCTTTGCCGAGAGATAGGAACATTCGGTGGAACCGGTGAACTACACTTACTTCTGGATAGATGTGTGGGACAGAGGGCTCGTGGTACCTGCTGCCCACCCTTCCTCCTCTACTTTGAGAACTGTGTGAATGGAGAGTGGGCAGAAGAGAAGGAGGTCTTCATACGGAGTCACGCACTTACTTGAGTAGTGCGGGAGACTGGGCAATGGGTCGAATAAACTCCCCTGGGGCCGGAAAAATAACAACGAAGCTTTACTTAGATAGGGCTTTGATTGGGATTTTTTTTTCTTAGTGATTGGAAAGGAGGGTGCCTAGGTATGTTATAGAAACGTAAGGAAGAAGCATCGAATGGCGAAGAGAGGCGGCTCGGCAGGGAAGGAGTGGGAAATCGTCAAGGATGACTTCTTTGTTGGCAGAACGAAGGGCTAAATAGCTAGAGTAATTCTCTAAGCCGGTATGGATTTCCAACGCCTCGGGAAACTGGTCGAGATAGATGATAACACCTTTTTCCCCTCTTCCTTACCGGTATGGCAATATTCTCTTATGGCCTTCACCCCCGCCAGGAAATAGAGAACCAAGCCCCTTTCTGATCCATTCATTTCTCCAAGCAGGGAGGATCTAGAGCATTGCCTCCTGCTATTCGAGGTTGTTCCTTGCGCCACCAGCACCCAACCTTCCTTTTGCTCTTCCTTTGGTCTGCCTTCACGAACGTGCCACTTAGGAGCCCTACTAATATTCCAAAGGCGCTACTTCAATTCAAGCGCAAGCCCTTCCTTCTATTGCATAACTTAAAAAAACTATAAACAAAATACCATAGTGGTTGCGGGAACGATACGCTTTGGTTACCGATGAAGCCTTCCAAAGGCGACCAGCTTTCCATACTAGTTGTTACCTTACGCTTCCATTTTTCTAATATTATTGAATAGCATGACCTGGGGCTAAGATAACTCAAGTGGGAGAGCCGTGTTATGGGCGACCTTATTGTTGTCGTAAAGTTTAGTTCTTCATTCCGTCATCGACCCTATATATGTTTCTATGATGGCCCAAGAACACACTTATTCTTCAGCCGTAGAGAGACTTTTGAATTGAGAGGTACCATTATGAGCTCAATATATACGAGTGTTATTCCATGAAATAACTCGCATGCTATGGATGTAGGAGCATCAACTCCATTCCTGTGGGCTTTTAAGGAGCGGGAGAAATTGTTAGAATTCTAGGAAAGAGTCTCGGGAGCCAGGATGCATTCCAGTTTCATACGACAAGGTGGAGTGGCACAAGATCTGCCTCTTAGCTTATGTATAGATATTGATTAATTCACACAGCAATTTGCTTCTCGTATCGACGAATTATAAGAGATGTCAACCGACAACCGTATCTGGAAACAACTATTAGTGGATATTGGTACTGTCACTTCACAGCAAGCAAAGGATTAGGGATTCAGTGGTGTAATGTTAAGAGGTTCTGGGTTATGTTGGGATTTGCAAAAAGCAGCACCTTACGATGTTCATGACCATTTGGATCCTAAAATACCAGTAGGTACTAGAGGAGATCACTATGATCGTTACTGTATTCGTATCGAAAGATGCGACAAAGTGTTCAGATCATTGTGCAATATCTTAATCAAATTCCTAGTGGCATGATCAAATCCGATGATCGTAAGCTATGTCCTCCATCATGATCTCGAATGAAACTATCCATGGAGTCTTGCGTCGTGTGAAACGTATATCATCGTCGTTCTTAACCGAGACTCAGTTTAAGCTCTGTATTGGAACCTTGTGGGGTTAGGAGTAGCATTGTGAACCCCAATATTTTTCTTCGGAGTCGTTTCTTTTTCCGTCCTCCACCCTGACATAGCGCTTCACTTCCAGTTCATCAGAAGCATCAACTTACGTCTCCCTTCTTCATTGATTTGGGGGAAAAGGAACTGTCTACCACTTGGGAAGCTAGACATCAAGTAAGTGGTTTGATGAGGATAACAAAGCTAATAGGCCGGAGTTCGCTGCTGGCATAACAGGGTGGTACCTTACCGCACCGCAGGCGGACGCGCAGTAGTGTTTGTGGTGGTGCTTCAGGATTCCAATGTACTGCATCCAAGATTAGAACGAGCTTGCCGTCAGACCACTGTTGTCCCATTCCTGAGTGAGCTAGAGCGCAGCCATATTATCCACTGAAATAGCTAGAAGCTATTGCTTCGGGTCGAAGCAGAAAAAGAAAAGGATCGGTAAATGTGGTGGCATAGGAAACACGGGACCCCCTGATAGTAAAGGGAAAATGAATGTGCGCACCAGCTGAGAATGCCCTTTCCCTTTTTAATAATACAAGATAGGCATTATAGGTCCAACCTAGTCAAGGGGCTTTGATGCCCTTTGTAAAGGTTGGGTTGCTGGATACGGGATCCTCATAGTAGGTAGAATCAATATCCAGCCGAGAGAGGGAAGTCTTTAGAAACAACAGGTTAGGAAAGGAAGAGAACGCTTCGCGTTTTCTTATCTTCTTCCCGCCCTAGGAGTAGAACAAAAAAGTGATTAGCATTATTGACCCAATTATGAAGCACTAACACCTTCCTCGTTGGGGCTCCGCACACTGGGAAAAGGCTGACACAACGGGAAACCGGCCACTAGTTACAAAGCTCCAATAAGGCATAGGGAGGGCTATCACAGTTCGGTGCGAATTGATTACCCCTATCTGTAAACTACCCCTCTTCCTATTTAGGGAGTTGAGGTGAAAAGTGGCTTGATGAACAGTTCGCCACGCACAGGCCACATTCACTTACTTATCACAGAGGTTGTTAGTACATAGTGCCCCACAAGTAGGCTGTGTTTTATGGAACGTAGTCCGAGATAACCGTAACCATGTATATAGAGAAATATATCTTCGATGCTGTCATTTCAAAATGACCGCTTCAGCCGCTGTTTCACCTCCCAAAGAGCAAAGTTGGCTTGATGAGCACAGATGAGGAAGCGGGAGCAAGAAAACCAATAATCTTTTTCTTGTCCTTCTACTTAAGGTTAAGGGGCAAAGAGAAGCGCTTTTGCTATTGAGAAAGCGAACGATCAGCGCGAAGGTTCAAGACTTAGCCGAGCGTTAGCGAAGCTATATTCTCATAGCGAGGCGCTTCGAGTTAGCGAAGAGGTGTAGTAGCGCTGAAGCCCTATGTGATATAATACTGAGCCAAGGATACTCCGCCTTATCTATAGAAGCAGTCAACTAAGTTCTGAACGAATTAGCTCCTTAGTAATGTCTTAATCTATAGATAGAAAGCCCTATGATGGGAAACTACCATGTTAGGTTTGGAGAGAGATGGGACCGATTATATAATAGGGGAAGCAGATGCAAGCTTTTTCTTTCAATAGCTGGCCAAATGACTACAGGATCATCGGCCTACTCTACCTCAATTCACCATTTCGAACCTTATACAGAAGGTTTTTCCGTACCAGCTCCTTCTACTATACCTCAGCTAAAGCACCTAAGGAGAATTTGGTGTCTTTCTGGTCAGTAATGGAAGTAATCGTCCCTACCGTCATAACATAAGAGCACCTGGATTTGCCTATTCACAAGGACTCGATTCTATGTCCAAACATCACATTCCAGCAGATGTGGTCACCATCATAGGTACTCAAGATATTTTGGCTGGAGAGGTGGATAGATAGGACTAATAGTTGCTCGATCAAGACGCTAGCTTTATTGCGAGCCAAAAACCCAATTTATACGCTCCCTTTCTTTATTTAAGGAGATTTTATCCAATTATCATCCCCGATATGAAAAGGAGTAAAGAAAGAAGAGTTGAAGACAGCTTAACAGTAAGAGAAAACCCCCTCATCTTGTGGCTAAGAACATCTATGTAGATGGGATTAGATTCATAGTGCCAGTTAGGGGTAGGTATAAACCTTCATTCCTCTTCTTCGATCTTCCCTTGAATATCCATCATCTTGGTCTAGACCTTGTTGAGCTCTCCCTGATAGAAAGATCCTATTTTGCTGCCTCTTCGATCATATCCGACACCCTAAAAAATAAGAGTACTTGGTGACCTAGATGGTCAGGGTCTTTCCTTACCTTAGCTGAGCCTTATGTCCCTTCAACATTCCTATTCATCTTGCCTTGTCTTCGGTATAGCAGTGGACTGATTATCCTATATATAATATCTACTCTAAAGATTAAGAGGATAAAGGGTCTCCCTTCCATAGATTTGATTGGGATTGATTCTCAGGATCGAGCCCTTATCAGAGGCGTGCCTACCGACACCTGTCAAAGTCTTCGGCTTGCACGACGTCTCATTCCATTTGCTTCAGCTATGAAAGAAAAGAATGGACGCAACACTTTATTCTCTTCTACCTCTCTTTCTTTACTTCTAGCCTTCCTGAACTCCTACACGGGCAGAGTCAGATCTTAGAGTAAGCTCCTTTACATGGGCAATCTACTCAAACGTTTAGGGCCCTAATTCGGTCTATGTCTGGGCTGCTGCCATACTCAAAGGAATGGGGCTCCAAAAGCAGATGCGATCGGCCTCAGAGGAGAGCGGAGGTAAGTTGGGATTCTAGGCAAAGTGCTTTTTTTGTATATAGGCCTTCGTATAGGATAGGATTTTCATTCCTCCCACCAAAGCTAGAAAAGAAAGGAGCTCTCTCTTTTTTCCAACCTTCTTTTTATTTTAAAGGCATATAGTGCGTTCTCGCTTTCAGTGGGAATTCAAGTCAAAATCTAGTACAAGGAGGAATCGAAAGACTAGCTACTAGGTATGAAACTGAGTATGACTATAATAAATCATAGAGCAGTGGGGAGTATGCCCATCCCATTAAATATCATTTGAGCTTCCCCTTTCCTAAGATCCTGGACGTGGTACTGACGCATGAACTTGGTTAATGGTTTGATCGCTTGGTTGGCAAGTCACGTAAGGAAAGGTCTGTTCATTTGTCCAGAAATATGTTTCCATCCTATCTATTGATTGAACCAGGGGCTGGGTTCTTGTTGACAGACATAAGAAATTGGATTAAGAATAGGGGAAGAGCAGCTCTGCGCCTACTTCTGCTTATGGAAAGACACAAGAAGCACCCTAGAAAACATGTAAGATCTCTTAGTAAGCCCTTGTTGGCATATCAGGTGCCATTGAACACAGTCTAGGGAAAGCATCTATCTATAGTGATAGTGATCCATCGCCTTGACTTGAGTCTCTACCACATCTATTTCCTACCCACTTATAGGGGTTGGTTAGGCTAGGCCGGTTAGAACCTCCCCGTAGTTCTCGATTCTGATTGAACTAGGGAGGATCGGTATTGCTGGTGGAGATTGTTCTTCCTCAGCTGGCTTGTTAACCATGGTCTCTTGAAGATTTCATTCTTTTGCCAACTCTCCCAGCCAACAAGCTTCTAACCCTAAGCTTGCAAGAACCTTGGTCATATCTAAGTCCCTATTCTATTATTCTATTTGGGATGGAAAGAAAAAGATTTGCCTTTTGCGGGAATAATCGCTCGAAAGCACAGGATGGGCCTTCCCTTCCTTTACGTCATCCATATCCTATCCATTCTCCCCAAATATCTACTCGTAATTTGAAGAAGAAAGATAAGGAAATCCAATTAGAGATAAGTTGCCCATGAGCATCATGGCATAGGTAAAAGGGAATGAGGAGGCAAGCCCCCACATCTTGTTCTCTTTTTCTCCTTGAGTCGGATGAATCAAGGATTCCAAACCTTCCAAAAGGGATAGGTATGTGTTGTTTTTTTGTTGGCACTCTCTTAGACTGTCTATCCCTTTATACATGGGTATAAAAGCCAGAAAGAAAGTAGCTTCTTTGAAATAGTTCAGTAAATAGGAATCCCAATAATACAGTAAACATTGGTAGAACATAGGAATATGGGTCCATATAGGAACGAGGAAAGGGCATGATAGGCTAGTTTGATTCCAAGCCAAGCAGCAGGGCATGATCAGTCTTATCGAGCGAGCAATTGCATTTGCTAATAGAGCTTCCTACGATCGCACCATAGGAGAGTGCAAATGGCAAGTTGAATGATCTGGTTCAACTTAGTAGCCTAAATCCGCCCTTTTAACATGCAAGTATGCTTTAGCTACTAAGCTTCGAAACAACTCATAGGCTTACTTCAAAGTAGGAGCTTGAACTCAAGTATTAGAGTTAGTCTTATTAAGTTTTCCTTGGGGGAAGGCTCCCCCCAACCCCCATGAGTCCCGTCCTACCCTGCCTTAAACTAGAACTCATAAACCAGGACACATAACTATAAGAGAGTAACTGCCAAAACAAGCTCCCTAAAGTTGCACTTAAGATCCGAAGGAATCGCTTAAGAACTAACTGCATACCTGAAGTTAGCTTGTGTGTGCATAGAGTTATCTTATATTTGAATACTTCCTTTAGGCGGCTAGAAAAATGTTATTTGTGTGGTCCGTTCTAGTGACATCATTTCAATTCTATTGTATTTATGTAGGAGCCGTTGTTTTTACTTTGTTTGTCGGATTGGTACGCTTTCTTTTCTAAAAACCCTTCTCTCATAGGTCGTTACATTTCAAACCATTTACGATCGTTTAAAGGGCCTTATATTATAAAGTATTAAGAAAGTCAAGATTATTCTTACGGAGAAAAGCCTACTTACTTGCTCTTCCTTCTTTTAATTTAAGAGCAAGTCGGTCTAGCTTCTTACTCTTTCACCTTTCAAAGAAGTGGAAATAGAAAGGGGTAGGAATGATCCCGTGTACCTTGTTCAAGTTATCGATCTCCTTCATTAGCTTTGAGTTCATTGTTGTTCTTCTGGTTCTCCTTCAAAAGGGGTCGTGGGGGAAAAGCCTCAGCTTTCCTGCATGCATTCAGTGATGACGGCTCTAATGAAGAAAACCATTTCTCATAAGAGAATAGAAAATCACAAGAAAGATTTGATCAAAAGTGACTAGAAAAGAGGCAGTCGAGAAGGAATGAGTGGAAACTATGTTGATTGGGTGCAATTTATAAATTAGGAAAGATTAGACAGAATCCTACCAATCTAAATCAAAGTTTCCAATAGTGAAAGGCTGCCCCTGTCGGCGAGTTGCATAGGTCCATGCAGTCCAAATCTCTGCTTAGGAAAGAAGTCCAAGTTTACTTTTTGCAAAAGGGAAAATGGCTTTATGTTAGTGTGTGATCGAGAGAAAGTTTAAGTTGGGAGACATTCTTTTACAGCTAGGAGACATTGTTGTTATGTTTTCCTGTTTTGAGCCATTGTCGTGTGGTCCCTTTCGAGCAGTTCCTTCTTTTTTTAAAGGCGATAACACTTTTCACCAAGGAATTGGGGCTTATAGCTATGAGCTATAACACATACACAAGAAGCAAGAATGCCTTAATGGACGGGTACGCTAAGGAAGGGGAGTCGCTTGCCTGTTTGGTGTGTTTGGAACCGTGTTGTTTGAAGCTACCCTTTCATGAAGAAAGAGAACCTGGGCCCAGGTCTTGGTGTATTTTGACATGATTCTCAATACGCTATCTAAACTAGGAAAGTCAGTAAGGAAAGGTGGGACAAAGAAAGCTCTACTTCGGGTAGCTGGGTGCATCAACCTCTTTCTTTCATAGGAGAGGGGACAATACTTAAGGAGTTGGGGCTACTCAATCAATAGGAATAGAGGCTTGTTTCCACAACCGAAAGAGAATCTGAAGCAGGATCAGAAACAAAATAAGATTGAGGAGCGGGGTAAAACCATTCTCAGAAGGAGCAAGTTTAGCGGTCAGTAAGAAACTCCTCAATCAAGATGAATGAGACCTTTCATGGAAGTCTTAGTTGGACTCTACACCGCTACGCACCTTACGTCGATCTAGATGATAACAAGGCCTTTCTTCCTCATGAAGAAGGAGTAGAGACCTAGCTTTCATCTGTCTGTTAAAATGTAATGCTATACCTTTTGTCCTTGAGAATCGGCTGGGTATAGCGGGAAAGAGTTTGACGATCTAGTTACATATCACATAAGATGGGTACTCCCGATATTGTCTTGGGAATTTAAAGTATATATAGTAGCGTACTGGACTCCATCTACATAAGTAGAAGCATTCAAGAATCACTTGACAGTTCTTATTTCAATTTTCCGACTCTCATCTTGTTAACTGACTTAACCGCAATACTTATCCAAAGACAGGACAAGTTGAAAGAGCTTCGGTAGTTACACTTTCTGTCTCGCGTAAGAAAGAGAGTTTAGAGTGCCATACAAAGAACCTTAGATAAGGGGATTCCTCCCANTTTAAGTCGATCTAGATGATAACAAGGCCTTTCTTCCTCATGAAGAAGGAGTAAAGACCTAGCTTTCATTTGTATGTTAAAATGTAATGTTATACCTTTTTTCCTTGAGAATTGGTTGGGTATAGCGGGAAAGAGTTTGACGATCTAGTTACATATCATATAAGATGGGTACTCCCGATATTATCTTGGGAATTTTAAGAATATATAGTAGCGTACCGGACTACATCTACATAAGTAGAAGCATTCATGAAACACTTGACAGTTCTTAATTCAATTTTATGACTCTCATCTTGTTAACTGACTTAACCACAATACATATCCAAAGAAACTTAGATAAGGGGATTCCTCCCATTGACTGAAGTTCAGAGTCAACCTTCCACACATGGCAATCTTCTGATAGAAGGGAAGACGTAGAGCACAACTAATTTTGTGGCACAAGATGCACTGGTATTACAAAGGCAGGAATGAATTCACAACGTTCGAATAAGCTACTTGACCGACTAAAAGGACAAAGGGAAATGACTCTAGTTGTTGAGTACCTCGAGAAAGGTACCAGATCGACTTCGAGTTGTAGCGGATCTTACTTACATCGGGTCTAGCGCGATCTTTCCTTGCTCTGAGAAATGCCCGGTTTAACCAGAATCATCTCGTTAGCGTTTAGAATGATCCCGGGATCTTTGTCTTATGCCATGTGATCCAAACTTGAACTCAATTTCCTTTTTTCACCCACATCCACTTCTCACTCAAGAAACTGGTGAAAGTCCTTTCCCTTTGCTGCAACCTTCACAGTCCTACTCCTCCTCAGAACAGAGTGGGCTGCATTAGCGTACCTTCATACCTTCGCCCCGATGTCCTATCTTAAGGTTCCCCCGAGCTACTTTATTAAAGCAGACATTTGCTCATTGTCTGCGTCTTTAGTCGAAAGCTATTTCTTTAATGATTCATTCTCTCACTTCTTGAAGACTTTATTTTTCATTCAATAGTCCCTCTCCTATAAGAGAGGGAGCTTTATTTACACCTACGTATGGCAGGACCTTCGTCAAGAGTGCCCTTTCCCCAGCCTCCAATCGTCTTTGAAGAGAAGACTAAGCTCAGATGAATTGCAGTCCGCCCCAGCCCCTCCTTAGTGACTTTGGTTAGGAAAGGGAATAGGGCAATCCCATCCTCAGTGAAGCCAGTAAGTAAGACCAACTCCATGCAAGAAGGCCCACTGGATCTATGAAAATTCAAAGCCCATCAAAGACTCTTCTACATGAAAGGATCTGAGTCCATCCAAATAATATTAAGTAAAATCCTATTCTGGAAAGAATGGCAAAGTAAGGGATTTAAATCTACTCAGAGATTTCATATCTCGCCCACGTGTGATTCATCCTAACAACTATCTATTAGGTTAAACAAAGTGCCCCTACACATGCAAAAAACGAATTAAAAGGGCAAAAGAGACGAAGGACAAAGTATTGACTGAAGAAGGGGGTAAAGAGATATTTGCCTTTGACTTCTTCTCCGCCTACTGAATGCTACTCGGCTAGATGCTCCTATTTCTTATTCGTAGATCGTAGATTAAGCTGTTATTAGGTAATGAAAGTCAGTCCGTTCATTCCTTCCTGAGAATAGATCCCCAATAGCTCGCATATGAGGAATGCTTCCGCTACGACCCTTAGGCTAGCTAATTAGTATTGCTTTGCGAAAACATCCCTCCTCACTCTTCTATTTATTGAATTTTGGGGTAAGAAGCACCCAATTCCATGTATTAAGCATTATTAGGGTTAAGTGAAGGATTGCAGCTAGATAGTAGTCGGTGGGGGAAAGCTAGTTGAAGATCCATAGAATGCCCTGTTAGGGAGAAGCTGATTCACCACTTTAAGAAAGTATTTTCGAACTAATGCCACATCTTCTACTTAGACAAGGTAGGTGCAAAAGGAAAAGGATTAGGGGCTTAGGAAGGTAGCGCAGTGGAAGCAGTAATAACTATTTTGCATAGCCCTTTATTGGGTAAAGTGAATCAGATAGGCGGGTTGACATTCAATTAGAATAACCATTGTTGTCTCTTTCCTGCTCTCCTCTGCTACAGAATCCAGTCTTAGTTTAATATACCTTGCTATTGAATCCGATGCTCTAGAGGAAGGCAATGAAATTGTTGATGCATCGAATGCCATGCCATGGTTGGATCTTGGGGAAGGAAAGAGAGTGATTGGCATAAAGTAGGGCACAAAGAGAGGATTCAGATTCTTTTTTAAAAGGATTGGATTTTCTGCTTCCCTTCCGCATCTTGATCTGTCTAGTTCTATCTTGACTAATCTGAATCTGTGTACTAAGTAAAAGCGAAATATATTCTCTCAATTCTTGGTAGAGGGAAGCCCCATGACCGACCGAACTGGGGCTGGGGTAGATAGAGGAAGAGAAGATTTATTGAATGCTCTTGGGCATTTATTGAGGTAGTAAAATATTATGTTTCAGAAGGATCTTTTTTGGCATTAAAGTCTTCAATCTGCGAGGAAGTGTCCCTTTCTTCATCTACGTAAAGATGAATTACTGCTTATACGACCGGTCCAAACCCGGCTTATTAGGATATGACCTTATCTTATCCCGGATAACTTGAGATTATCTTGGCTCTCTTCTTTGACAAATATGACTTTTCTTAGATGGTTTGGCACGCTAAGATTTAGATCGAGAAAGATGGAAATTTGTGAAAGCGGGCTTAGTGCCCCATGTCTTACCTATACAAAAAAGGCAGGAACTTATTAGCACAGATGACTTGCTTGCATACCTTCTCCGAGATATGGAAAGGGGGTTCAGATACAGGCTTGCATTAAAGAAAGAGCTTTTACCACTTACCTAAATAATCATGTACTTGAGAGCCCCAAGACTTCCTTATAGATACAGACTTTCCGTACTGCCAAGGAAGGAATACACTTTACAAAGGATCTACTTAACTACCAAATGAGCATTTCATACTTTCCCGCGCTACTTCCCAGTCCAATAGAGGTCTTTCCGGTAAAAGGAGGTCGTATACCACAGTTCGAGTTAAAAATAAGAAAGGGGCTGCGAAAGAAAGAGAGGGCACAAGAGAAGAAAGATACGACATTCGTTGGAACAAAAGAGAGCAACAAAAAACAACTTAAGTAAAGATCTGGTTGATTCCATTCGTCAGTCACGAAGGGAAATAACTCTCGATTGAGAAAATACTTGCCACCTTTTTTGTATCCATTTCAGGGATTAGGTTCTAAGCGAAAGATACCAAAAGAAAGGGAGTGCGCTATAGGACAGTAGCTGGCCTTTACTTGAGCACATCCCAAGCTCTTTGCAAAAAGATTACAATAAAAGAGAAGCATCACTTGACTATTTTTATTTGTTTGATCAAGCGGATTGATAGCGGATCATAGAGAGTGCGATAGGGCATTATTTATCCGAGTCGGTGCCAGACTCTTATGTGAATTAGTCCCTTTCCTTGTCTGCAAGAGTTCGGTTAGTTGATCGAGAAAGCGGCAGGACCGTAAAGATTAGCCTTGAGTTGGATTGCGGTCCCGCGAAGCTAGTATCCTAAAATTAGAAACTCCTAAATTAAAGAACTGCAAGAAAGGTAATATACTGAGCTAGCCTCCCGTTATGCCTCAATGCTTGAACAGGACCGTTAACCTTTACCAAAAGAAAGAAGAGCAATTTATCAGTTTCCTATAGTTGACCGATAAAGCTCGACCGATTGAGACAGGGTAGATGCGACCGATGGAAGGGATCTAATTTTAAGAATTAAGTCATTTGTGGGCTGATTCCGACCCTTTACTAGAAGACAAGAGATTCGCGGTATGGCTTCAGAAAAGGCATTCATTATACGGATATCGTTTAACGAATTGCCCGATTGTCGATTCACTGCACCTACCAATGAAGCCTTTTACTTTCAGATAGTTCCTCGCGCATGAATAGACGTCACTTAGAAAGTCAAGATAAGAAAGGATAAAGTATGGTCTACGATCAGGGAATGCCCTTTTGGTTATAGAGAATTGGCCATAGAGAGAACGGCTATCTCTCATAAGAGAAGGAGAGTCACTTTTTTTTTATAGTATATAAATGATTAGAACTGAAATTCCAAGCGCTCCAAGCTCAGAAACCACACACAGACAAAGACACATAGGCCCTTAAAACTCATAAATAATAGACAAAGAAATATACGTGACATACACTTCCTGTGTGAAGTTTTCATCTTAATGAATCAAAGCAGTTTGTAAAATGCTACTTTTCTTTATGCAAAAAGTAAGACTACTTTTTCTTATCATACACCCTGACGAATGAATGAATCTCAAAAATTAGACTCCTAAACTAGTACCCCTCCTCTCTTTCTTCAAAGACAGAGGTACACATCACAGGAAAAAACCCAAAAACAAAAAGAGAATAGGAAATACTGCAAGATGGCTAGTAGATTAGCAGCAAAGTACGCTTTTATTTCCTTTTGGCACAACAAAACAAGGTAGTAATACAGAAGAAAGTGGTCCAGTAATCTTCTCCAGCAGGGTGGTCATAGTGATATAGAGTGGTGAAACTGGGTTCCGAATAAAAAGAGAGCGAGCAGGGAAGGCAAAAGCTATGACACTGGAATCCGCTTCAAGGTAATCCCCACTCCACTGAATTGGAGAATTACAGAACACGTATCAGAGAGTGCTCCAATGGCAGTGGAGGCACAATTGAAATAATTTCGACTATTAGAAAAGAATAAGAAGAAAGTTAGTGTTCAATGAGCTCGAGATAGCTGCCTGATGAGAGGAAGGGACGCCGAGTACAGTCTTTCTTTGGTTCTAGCTCCCCAGTTACACCAAAGTACACCAGTCAAAACTGTACTATAGCGCATACACGTGTGAGTTGGCAAAATAGTATCATATATTAATTAAACACCTGAGTTGGCGAAATTAAAAAAAACTAACGCTAACTATGTGTTTAGTTACCATTCCCAAAAGTCCCATGCCTTTCTTGGTTGGATAAACAAACCCAACCGGAGATTTCCTACAAGTCTCTCTATCAGGCCCTGCTGCTTCTGCTTTCTCACATATGGGTTCAATTTCATAAGGTTATTACCGGACTCCATTTATTGAATTTTGTGTAGCTATATTACAAGCTTATGTTTTTACGATCTTAATCTAATTATAGTAGACAACCGACTTTCTTAATAAAGATAAGTTGGGGACATAGTAAACCTCTTACTATAAGAGAGATTCCCTGGGACCGGAAGGGGAAAGATTGAATCTTGAAAGACTGAGCCCCCGGCTAGCAAGATCAGAAAGGTTAGTGTCCTCTTAAGAAGGAATACCTAACTTCTGGGTCAACTTCGATCACGAAGAGAGAAGAGCGGACCATTGAAAGTCTCAATTCCTATCCGCCCAAGGTAGAGAGTTAGATATCAAATCCAATGATTTATTGACCTACGAATCCGCTATTACGCAACTCAACCCTTCTCCGCAAACTCTTTAAGTTGTTGGATGCGCAAAATAACCTATACCCCTTTATGACAACTCGGTGACCTTTGACACATTACACCTGGTTGCACGTAATCTTTACTTTCGCCTTTCACTCATGCAGTTGGACTGACTAGTGACTTTAAATTAAACCTTGAGACCGAGCCCTGCCTCTCACCTTTCGGTTCATTGCAANTCCGCCCAAGGTAGAGAGTTAGATATCAAATCCAATGATTTATTGACCTACGAATCCGCTATTACGCAACTCAACCCTTCTCCGCAAACTCTTTAAGTTGTTGGATGCGCAAAATAACCTATACCCCTTTATGACAACTCGGTGACCTTTGACACATTACACCTGGTTGCACGTAATCTTTACTTTCGCCTTTCACTCATGCAGTTGGACTGACTAGTGACTTTAAATTAAACCTTGAGACCGAGCCCTACCTCTCACATTTCGGTTCATTGCAATGAAGGACTAAGAAGAAAAAAGGAAGCTTTCGACGCACACAAGCCCTCGGGACTTGGTACTTGGACACCGGGAAGCTTGTCCCTTGAGACTGGGTGCTTCATTTGAAACTGCCCTTTTCCTTTCCAAAGTGGAATTCCTCCTTGCTTTCCCTTTGACCTATGCCAAACTTCACTTTTGTTGTTTCCAGGTGGAATGATTCATTCAACCTCGGTATCGGCAACCAATACACCCTTATTTATATAATGAATCTTCAAATCATCATCTTTAAACCATGAATTCGATCACGGTTTCCAGTTGACTTTAACTCAGGTGACAGGGGCAGGAGAACACTTTACAATGCGCTTTGATAGTGAGTGAGATCGTTGAAATTGGATCAGAACATCACTGGGTGGGTAATATATAGGATTCTTGTCGGTGTCGCGTGGATCACAAAATGGATCTATGATTTCAAGTCCACTCGTTGATTTCGAGAAAACCGAATCAATTGGATTTTTTCCCAGTGATGCCTGCAACTCGAGATGTTTCTTCATAGAACTGGCCATCAAATGTATATTCATCCATCTATCAGCTGTGTCTTCTTTAGTGAATGAAAGAGGGATTCGTTTCATAGGTAGCAAGGATAGGAAGAAGGGGTTCAATGAAGGCTTCTGTTGAGGTTTTTATTCCAACTAGGGAGGAAAGGCCTCGTTTTGGTCTTGTAGAATGAATGTGTAAATCTGAATCCTCAAAATCGTATGATTCAGATACCTGACGAAATGAACAGATAAAATATTGGGATAGCCGGGATGACCTTTTTCAAGATCAGATGATCCACCTCTTCGTCCGCTTGGGAGGGCTAACTCATATAGGTCAGATACGAGGGAAACAACCCATAAAAGACATATCGGATTCCCTTTCCGATGCAGTTTATGATGCGGATCTGCCAACTAGCCAAGCTAGGTAGTTTGTTGTTAGAATATCTATCCTAGAAGAAAGATGGAAATAATACACTATACACTATAGGAGAGTCAAATAATAGGCATGTTGGAACTATATCAAGATTAGAATGACATGGAATATCCGTATCAGTATATAATAAGTTGGGCTTTATCCTTCCCGCCCACCACATTAATATCTGGAGGGAAGAATCCGAGGGTATCCTGATGATTAAGTGATAGGGACACTTTCAACATGGTATGGTTCTTTTTTATCACCCCGGATGACGCACACTGCTTTAAATAAAGCGCAGTGAATAATGCACCAGACCACCTAACCAGTTGAACCGTTCTCTTATACAACAGGTAAGCCATTAGGTCAAAGTACGTATTTGATGATTGTCTCTCCATGACTGATGTCTCCCTCCTTATTTTCCAATAACTAATTCAAATAGGCTTGACCCTTCTGCTTAGGTTATTTGTGACTTCTGGACCCTCTGCATAATTTTTGATTATTGACTTCACTGTAATCGAACCTGCCATTGACCCGTGTTGATAACCTATCCTTGTAACTTTCCTATGTATGGTCTCTACATTAATCTTTGGTCTACGTGCACTAGCTTCCTCGACAACTAATGCCCTTCTGCTGGTCTTTCGTCCATTGACTATGGTCATTGGTAATTAATCTATAGTTCACTTTCGTCTGTGGCCCGTTGCGCTCTCTTTGCAACTTAGTTATTAGTACTTCGGAGTGGTGCATACTCTACTGCTTGGATATTGAATGAATTTTATGCTTGTCAGGTCCACTCCTCTGTATTCTCTTGCCTATCGTTCACTTCGGTGAATCCAACCCCGGAAAGATGATCTCTTCCACTAACCTCCTCCCATGAACTTCCGAAATCCCGATCTAATAGTCACCCCATCCCTTATTGACTAAGGCTAAGGTGGTGTCAACCAAAGGGGCAAGACGTTCTCAAACCGACGAAGCTTACTCGACCTTCGTATTCCCTGCCCCATACCTGAATGAAGGAAAGTAATAGCTAGAAAAAGAGGCTATTCCATCATTGGCATAAAATGAATCAAGGAATCCAACCAAATATGAATGAATAGGAATGTGGGAACTACATTGCTTGCATTGATTCAATTGATTTCAAGTGGCGGTTATACTATACATACATAGTTTTCACTAGAGGTTTTTACCGAATTGTTCACAAACCCATCCGAAGCAACCTCGGTAGAAAGCCACTCTTCCATAGTATCGTCCATCGTCTGCTTAGGCGACTATTTAATAGCCTTTAGATAGTTCTGTGAGTTAGGCCTAATACTCTACTATATAGGATAGTCTAGGCTCCTTCCTCTGTTCTTTTTAATATACACTAAACCAAAAGTCTTGATTTCAATGACTCCCCAAGCCATGACCTATTTGAACCTTCAGAACCAACTTCAGCATTGAGTAAAGAAAAGAAGAATTCACTATTGGATCCTTCGGCCGTGTGGACATCAAAATCTTCACTTTCAAGAGCAGGAGATGGAGTTTAGGAATCGGGTATAGGTGTTGTCCATTCCATAGATGAGATACCCACTAGTGGTTTTTGTTGGTAAAAGACAATAGGTTCAAGAACTTAGAGCAAGGATATTTAGCTATTTATCCTTAGAGAAAATGTGACTTCCCTACTCCTTTGCTTTTACAGAAGAACAACAACTGCCTTCGTGATCCCCACCCGAGAATCACTTCACTTCACGTGCCTGTAGAGTCGGGAAGTTATTCCTATAATAAGGAAGGGCGGTCTTTCCAAAAGGCATGAATGTAAATAAACAACATCTCCTGGATAAGCATCACGACCGGGAGGTCTTCGTAATAGAAGAGAGATTTGGCGATAAGCTTGTGCTTGTTTGGAGGGAACATCATAAATGATTAAAGTGTGTCGTTCACGATACATAAAATATTCAGACAGAGTTGCTCCTGTATAAGAAGTAGGGTATTGTAATGTAGCAGGGGAATCCGCCCTTTCGGCTATCATAATAGTCTATTCCATCGCTCCCCTTTCCTGTAAAGTAGTTACTCCTGGGCCACATAAGATGCGTTTTGCCCAATAGCTAAATAAAACAATATTACATTTTGACCTTGTTGATTGAGAATCCTATTAGTGGCTACTACTATTTTACTGGTCTATCTGTCCCCAATAACGAATTCTCGCTGACCATGTCCTATGGGGGATCAACCAAAATCAATAAGCCCGGTTTTAAGAGGCTCATATATGGAACGACGCAAAATTATACCCGGGGTGGGAGATTCAATTAATCGAAATCCAGAAGCTCAAATTTAACCTCCAGTGACAATCCCCTTTATTGTGTCAAAACCGGTCTTAACCGCTCATTTGAGAGAATAAATAGAATAGTGTCGGGGATTGAATATAGGACAATAGTTAAATTCAATCGGATTCTCGCTCAAAGCCTATTCTCGAGGCACTCTTT
>AWOL01S0057032.1:5628-21329 GCA_000715115.1 Nicotiana otophora
AGTTCTTAGTACTGTGGTTATATATCCACCCACATACATTGGGGTGAGGTGGCAGGGACGCTTGATTAGAGTTGTGGTATTGTACGTACACCTCCACTCACATACTTTGGGTGAGGGGGTGGGGCCGCTTTGTGTGAAGATGGTTACATAGGATCTCATCTTAAATCCTATAAATGTTGTTGATAGCCTTTAAAAAGCGTGCTATGGTTGAGACAATTATCTATATTATTCTATTGCCGCACGGGTTCATCATAATTATCTTGTATTTCTAAATTCTTAAATTGGTGTTTAGTTTTCATACTAGTACTATGCGACGGTACTAATGTCCCTTTTGTCGGGGGCACTGCATCTTTAAATAGATGCAGGTGGTTCCACAGCAGGAGACATTGATCAGTTATAGCTGTATACCTTCTTCCCAGCTGACTTGGTGAGCCCCATTTCATCCCGGGTTCATGTATCGTTTAATCTTTATGTATTATGGTTGAGGTATAGTCGTGGCCTTGTCGCCGGCATTATCATTGTACTCTTATTTATCTATAGAGGCTCCGTAGACAATGTGTGGGTTGTGTATTGGTGTTGGGGAAATACAAGCTATGTTATGTTATGGATGTATTACTTGTCCATTCGAGACTTTAAAAATGATGAAACAATTGGAAATGAATAGGAAATGGAAAAAATGACCACTTTATTGTCTAATTTAGGAAAACATATATACTCTTTATTCATGAATGAGTTTGGGTAGAAGGAATATAATAGGCTTGCTTAGTCGGTTTCACTCGGTTAAGCACCGGTAGCGCTCCTCGGTTTTGGGGCATGGCAGAAAAAGACATTATAGCGACCATCCTGGGCCTTCCACGATTGTTGACCTGTCTCGGACTGGGGAAGACGTTCTTCAAGACAGGACATGCTGTACAGAAAGGATCATCTAAGGATCTTGTATAGATGGAGATGTGTCTTTCCTAGGTAAGACGGTAAAAAAATAATAAAAACTTTTAAGAATACATAAGACCTTCTTAGGAAAGTATCTATCCTTCTCTTACAGTCAATCATTCCTAAAGTCAAGACGTTGACGACAGTAAAGGGGAATTTGCTATCTGATTTCCCTGTAGGCCCCATCTCTATTAAAGTATTAGCCAGTGTTTCTTTCCGCCGATTAGATATGTGGAATCCAACCTTAAAGGGAAACTCCACTCTATGAATCCTATAAGAAAAGAGGTTGCCCAGGATAGGGAGAACCTTTCCAGCAATACAGATTCTATATCCAAAATGCTTAGAAGGAACCTTCGATATCCAACCCCACGTGGAACCTGCCCTAAGAGCAGTTTTCTGGACAAAAACTGGTCATTCTGTGGATCCGAGATAGAACTCTGGTCCTACAACTCCTTCCCTTGATAGCCTTGAGTTTTTTGTTACACCGCACCAGGAAAGCAGTCTCTGCAAAATCCGGATCTTTCTTAGCAGGGACAGTACCAAGGATATCAGGGTTAGATAGATTTGTTTTCTCTGGCAGTCTAAAATCTTTCCTATCAATCAGGAAAGCCTATACCCAAAAGAGGGAAACCTTCTGTTTGCGTGCCATTGCAATATCGAAAAATGCATGAAAGAAGGCCCCGCCCTGGTATTTTATTTTGACCGGCAGAAGCTGAATCCGAACCAAACCCTAAGCAAAGTAGGGATGCACCTTAGTTCGGTCTCATGGACGGGATAATATGGGCGTAGCACCACATATATTGGAGTAGTCTCACCCAGTAGATGGACAAGCCAGTAGTACCAATCAAGCAAGGCTTGAACTCTAATGCTTTCTTTCCAGAGAGGGACTAAGAAAATGAGACGAATATAGCTAAACAGCGATAGCAACGAAAAGCCTAAAGTTAAGGTGCATAGCGGTCTTTTCAAGAATAGGGGAGTACATAATAAGGGGTTTGCAAGACAAAAGAGAATCTGTTGGAACTACGGACGAGGATATTTTACTCAATTCCCCTCTTACTATTTTAAAAAGCGGAAGAAAATGAAATTCCACCAGTGTGTATGTAAGACAACCTTAATTCTCTATGTTCAATGCTTTGGGCAAGCCAGAGCAAGACTTCTCTATGGGAATACCCGACTATCTCCTACAATAAATAGAGAAAATCCCTGGTTTTCTCTGATACATGGGATTATGTCTAAAGCACTTCGTATTGCGATCTCCGCTGATAATCGTTCTTTTCTTTTCATAAGATCTATTCTTGGGCTAGAGCGTTAATATAGCTTTTCTCTTTTATATGGGACAGGGCTTTGGAGAACTCCTAGAATTGGATTCCCCTTATGTGATATCCTAACTAGTAACAGTCTAACTAAGAGTCATCTGCTAGGCCAGCTTCCCGTGAGAAAGCCAGTGCTAAAGAAGAGGGCTAAGGAAAAGCTAAAAATTCATTGGGATAGATGCAGCGCCAATTATTTTTGCCAATTTCCGCGGTGAGTGCTATGTACTTCGATTAATAGTTTATAGGATTTCTAGAATAGGAATAGGGTTTTTCTTTAGAGTAAGACTCTTTGCTTGCTTCTGTCTTCCAACTCAACTGATGAGTGGCCGTATTTCACACCTTTTTCTCTTACGGATAGTTTGCTATTTGAGATAGTTGAAAAGGGGTGTAGCGATATAAAGTTTCAAATTAATAATTCCTCAAAAGTCATTGCTATTACGTTTAATATAGTTACTGCTATACATTAGGCCTCAATTAGCAGTCGTAAGGCCGATATATATTCATCTCGAAATAAGTAGATGCAGAATCTCGTATGTTTGAAAGGTAACTTGAATTAGCGGTCG
This sequence comes from Nicotiana otophora, assembly GCA_000715115.1. NCBI lineage: Eukaryota > Viridiplantae > Streptophyta > Magnoliopsida > Solanales > Solanaceae > Nicotiana > Nicotiana otophora. The sequence continues at coordinate 8,435 of AWOL01S0057032.1, forward strand.
GACTGTGAACCATTATCACTATTTAGGCCTCCCAATATAATTGATTTGAAGGAGTGAAACCCACTTGACTATAACCAGAAGAGCTCCATCCACTCTACTTCCACCATCGTGTAGCCCAGCGGATAATTCGAATACCAGAACATCCTTCCATCCCTCATTCAATCTGATCTACCGGCTCTAAGACCGACTCAATGAGAGGAATTAGATCAATCTTAGGGCTTTGCTTTCTGGATCAATTGCCCCAATCCTCATCTTTTCAAAACATGTCTTTTACGGGTAGGTCTAAATATCTCCATCCTTTTCGTTCGGTGTCATATCCTACGAATATGCATCGAAGAACCTTTGTCCTCTTTGTTCCTTCAACATCTTCTACCCGAAGCATTGAAATAGCACAGTAAGCAGACCACTTACATGGAAATATTTATACCACTATCAAGCCATACCGGGCAATGAGGCTGATGCTACTACCGATACAGAGAAAGACAAAGACTTTCTTTCTATCGATGTGAAATCTATTCTATTTCTCTGATGCGCATGTCGTCCGATCAGTCTACTCTACTTTAGTATGCGCTGGGGAAAAAAGCGGAGCTCCTTCTTGTTGTGCCCGATCCCCAAAGCATTTAAAAAGATAATAGGGAACTTACCTAATGAGAAGTATTACCATGGGAGTTTATACCTCTATTAGAAATCCCTAATAAGCAATGGTGTACAGTCACCAAGAAATTCTATTGATTTCGTTCAGCAAAAGGGAAGTTGTCCTTCTATCACGAGTTTTATACCCCCCCCCCCCGGATCATCCAGGTCAATCTGCATGAGTTTTGCTGTTCATACATGAGCCATAGAAGCAAGCTGCCTGCCTAAAATAAGGCTTTGTGAATAAGCAGTTCAATAAGCTCCAGTTATAATTTGCTGAACGAGTAGCTACAACTTCAAGAGGGGAATTTGCGTAAAAGCGGGCTTTTGTTTTTGCTTCCTCGAACGGGTGGAGAAAGATTTTTATTAACCTTTCTTCCAGGGGAAGGGAGTTGGTTTATAACTAGACTCTGATATTTTCTACTAGGTAGAGTATTTCAAAAAAATATGCTCGAATAGAGTGCATGATAGTCCAATTCTACATAGTTTTGTGATCCGCCGAACGAAGTGGTTCCAACGAATTGGACCGGGAGAGAAAGAATTCTTTTTTCAAGGCTGCCAGTGGCCTGGGCCCGAGCTCGGTTTGGAAGGAAGCCTCTTGGGATGAGAAGGAGGATGCTACCAAGGCGAGAAATAAGAAGGGGAGTTCCACTATCTGAGTTAGGCCGATATCATTAGATAGCTAGGCCGATCTCCGCTTTTGGATTCCTATTAAGGGAAAGAGTGAGACATGTCTATTCCTACTAAGGGAAAGAGAAGAAGATCTAGACTCCTCTCCTTACAGTCAAGTGGCTTTCAGCTCCTCTCCCGGACCTATTGATCGAGGAGCTCTGGAATGGAGCAAAAGAAAGGCGAGTTAGAGAACGGATGTAAGTCAATTCTGACCCTGCTAGGGAAAGGAAGGAAACTCTTGCTCGACGTAAGGTAGAGTAACTATTTTCAAAGCCTGGGCTTTCTGCCCCAAGGAAAGCATTCCAACCAAGCCAAACAACTATAGATCTTGAGCATTTTGCAAGGACATCTGCTTGTCTATTTGTTTTCTTGGGACATGCTCTATGGTCACATCACCAAGCCACCCAATAAGCCTTTTTGTTTGCGTAATTATAGTATGGAATCAATTCAGGTCATGCTTTCTAACTGAATAAATACCAAGGAGTTGATTGATCACCAATTGTTAATCTCCAAAAGAGTTGCAAATCTTTCAAATACACAGCCATCTCAAGTAAAGTATGAGGGCTTGGTACCCAGCTTATTAGTCAGTTCCCCTGCATGGTCAACTCTTGCCAGATTAATGTATTTGAATTAATCATATATTCTTTTTTACGCGTAGATATACCTAGTTATAGTGGTTTGTGCCTGCATCAATAGTAGCTTGAAGCTATAGTTTAAAGAAGTGACAATATCATAAAAAAAGGGAGGCAATCAAGCTTGACTATACGATTGGTAGGAAAGATTTTAGACTTGAGCATACGTCTTCTTCCTCTATGGATAGGGCGGCGTGACACGCAATGGATCGGTTAGAATGGAGAACAAATTGATCATATGTCCCCCCCTCAACAACTTTCCCGCATCAGTAGATAGAGTAGATTTCCTATCCTTAGTCAACCTAATGATTTTTTTCTCTCTATATTTGTTACCACCGACCCACGCCTATGCGAAGCAAGCCTACACCCTAGACTGGCTCCAGGCCAAAGTGATGAAAAGGCGAATGGTCGTATATCATAATATAATATAAAAATATCCATGAGAGAAAGCCTAGCCCTATATTAACCTTATGATCCTAGTCAACTTGTCTCTATCATGAGGCCAATAACAAGTGACTCTTTTGTTAACCACATGTAGAATATCTTGTGTAGTCGGGTAGGATAACTAGAATCTATCTTTCCTTTAGTGTGTAACCGATTTATATATGTTAAGATCCCTTTTTTTCTCTCATTTTCTTTTTTTTTGCCCTCTTTAAAGTAAAGTTGCTTCTTAGAGTTGGCTTTTGTAATTGCAATCTGTCTCTATCTGTCTCCTCGCTTTGAACTCAAATAAGACCTTATTTTGGTCTAGTGATTTCGTGCCTGGTTTTCCTATTCCCTTTACTTTCGCAGCCGCTGCCTCTAAGGCCCAAGTACTTTTTTTGTTTGATCAAATGATTGATTTAGATTTGAAATTCCTCTTTACCAATGGAAGAGAGCGTGGATCAGGTGTCCTCTTGGATGTTCCAAACCACCATCTTGGACTTCCATCATTTGCTTTAGACAAAAAGTTTGGGACTCAAAGTGTGCCCTCATGAGGCAGGGAAAAACTTCAAAATGTGTCTTTTACGTAACCTGGATAGCTGAGTGGTCAATCCTACACCAATCATTGATGAGTTGTCTCGCTCAAAATATATAACCTGCCCCTCAAACTCGGTATCCATTCTGCCTGATGTTTCACTCCTCCTAAAGGCTATTGAAACAAGTACTGATCCGAGACTTCTCTTAAGGGAAAACCTTAAAAACGTATTTCGAGCAAGGTCATCTGCTGGCATATTCATTCTTTATCTTTATTTTATTATGTATGGCATTTCCAAGTTGATGTTTTCTTTAGCACGCGTGCCTCCGTCCCAAAGAAGGATGTATATTCCAGACATTTTGTCGTGGGTGCTACTAAATATTGTTATCTGACCGATGGATTCCCCGGTTTTTGGATTTTCATTTCTTTATGTAAAAAATAGTTGGATCAAAGGCCTCGTCTCTGTACCCTTCCGTAGAGGAGGGGCCTTCAAGCGTACAAAGTGTTAAGAAAGATTGGGTGTTGCTTAGTCGCTGCGCAAGCACGGAGCTCACCACTGAAGCATTAAATGTGCTTATGTTAATCAAATAGAGTTTGACTGATATAAAACAGAATCAAAAGGATCTATGGCCCGCAACGAAACTAAAATGTAATTAGTTGGAGACAGATTCAGTGGGGCACCCCTCTTATAGCAGGTATGCAACCAACCCTTCCTCCGAAGACTATCTATAAGTAGTGTTCAGAAGAAGAAATTGAGGTTTGATACCATTTGTGTTCAAAATAGGATACCTCCTAAGTCATTTATTTTCTCCCCTTCTGCTGTTATAATTTCAACTTGTTTCTAATAGCTTCTTGCTTGGCTTCAAAGCCTTACCACCCCTTTGCCGCCTCCACAGAAAGATTGGTCACTTTTTTTTTTAGATTAGTCTCTTAACTCAAATTCTCTCTAAAATGGTACAACAGACGGCGTAGTGCTGCCTACGCGCTAATTAGCTTCCGATGTATTCTCTAGCATTGATTTGATTAAAGAAAAGGTAAAGCCTTCACTTCAAGATTTGTAGCTAAGTTCGCTATTCGGTCAATGATAGGCTTTAGGCCTTACCTTACTCTTTAGGGGTTTACACTTCTACTTAAGTTCCTAGCTAGGCTGATGCCTTTGCCGAGTCTTAAACTCCGACTCCTAAACTCAAAACTGGCCCGAAATGCCCATTTTGAGCTCGCTCAGGCGGATGTTCCCGCTGATCTTGACTTTACAATTTATCAGCTTCTGTCTTTCCTTACGGAGTCTGGCACTTTTCTTGTCTATTTTTTCTTCATGTGGCCGATCTTTCATTCCCTTTTTCTGATAAAAACATCTTTTTGATGCGCTATCGCAATAAATGTTACAACCTAGCCATGCAAAAGGAGGTTTATTACATAAAATAATTACATAAGTGATTAGAGCGATGCCGCCTTGCTTTGGAAAGAGTTGACTTCTTCCCGTGCAGGATAGCCACTGACTCTTCCGATTAATTAAGATATAGGGAAAGGCCAACGTGTCAAAGTAAAGTCAGGTTTAGCAATCGACGTAACTGGTTCAAATACCAGAAGCTAGGTCATAGAAGGTAGATTAGATTCGACAATCTTTAGTAGTGGAGTCGGTCCTTAGCTGAGATACGATACTGTCAGCTAATCACTGGCTTTTTCTAGAATAATATCGTAAAGTCATAGAGGAAGAAGAATGCCATCATAGAGGGATCAACGTGTAAACTTGAAGGGCTAAGGAACTCCTTTAGCTCAATAGTGAAAGTTAGGGTCGATCGGAGAAGGCCTTACCTCTTAGATGACCCAAGCAAGTTATTAAGCTATTGGATGGATCGTCCTAACTGTAGTTACTTAAGGTCGAGTAGTAAACTAGTGAGGCCCACAGTTCTAATGGGTTTTCACTTGAGCTTTCCGCAGCAAAGCAAGTCTACATGCCACTGCAGTGAGGTTATAGGTCTGATTTCTTTCTCGTATTGAGATCTTAGAATGCTATACGCAGCTCCCCTACAAGGTTACTTTAGATAGCGGTATTTTCTGTATAAGATTGGCATCCCCATTCTAAGGTTACATAGTACCTAGGTCGTGAGTTCCGCTCTTAGTAGCCTTTATTTCCATCCCGTGTAAGAACATATATTTTTTTTCCTTCAGTTTCTGCTCTCCTTGCTTTAACTAAAGAACTACCTTTCACTTTAAGTAGGACTCTAAGAGCTCTACCTTATAATGAGTTGGATTTCATGTGTTAACAAGAAGGAATTGTGGGACGCTAAAGAGATGGCTATGATTCTAGTGCAATTAGGTAATCGACCAAGTAATCCACATATATGATAAAAGAGCATTCCAGCCTTAGTCTACTTATCCACTGGCATTGAAGGAGAAGAATGACAAGGTCTGCTTCCACAGTAAGGATTGCTGCTTAGTCCAATCCAAGAACAAACAAGGGATCCCTCATTAATCAAGAACCCGAGCTAAGAGCGGGGTAGTTCAATTAAGGTATAGAGAAAGCTCCAAGCAACTACTATTGATCAACCTTATTCAGGCACATCAATCGAAGATCTTTCTTACCGGATAACATTCCTGGTGAAGGAGAGAAAGTTTGACAAGTTAAGAAAGTCTCATTGAAAGAAGAAACTCAGACCGTGACGACTATTTTCAATAGTTTCAAAGGATTGATTGACCTATGGGACTGAATCTGGCTAGGGGGTGCCCTCGTAAAGACTAAAACCTTGTTACGCCGAAAATAGTGGAGGTGCGACATCGCTTTGGTAGTGAGTGGAAGCTTACTTAATCTCTGGTTAGTAGGAATTTCTTGCCTGATAAGGGATTAGTCCAAGTTTGACCGAGAAGTAAGAGTTTATAATTGAAGTCAGGGGGGCTGAATATATAAATTCTCTTCCCACGTAGCACTAAGAAGCAAGTTCCGACAACATATGATGAAATAGCACAAAAAAAGGGCTACACGAATAATAGTATTAGTAGTTCATGAGGCTAATTTTGACCTAGATAGTGGATTGATGTTAAGTGTAGCACTATCTGACCTTGAAGGTTAAGTTAGTGTACCATGAACTCCATCCCACATATTTTTGATGCTGTGGCATCCGTTATCTAGCTACATTCTATTACCGGTTGACACCATTTGGAAAACTTTTATTCCGGTTATTGCTTGTTAAATCCCGTTAGGTTCTTTGTCAAATACTAACTGATTTGAATCCATATTGTTTCTGGGTGTAACTTTGGTTGTTCTTTCCATAAAGCTAAGATAGACCCTATCAAAAACTAGTTCCAGAAGCATCTTCCATTCATCTCGACCTGGACTGATCTTTGTTCTGATGATGATAAACCATCATCAATTTGTATAGTATATATACCCCCAAGCCCTCTTTTTNTAGTGTACCATGAACTCCATCCCACATATTTTTGATGCTGTGGCATCCGTTATCTAGCTACATTCTATTACCGGTTGACACCATTTGGAAAACTTTTATTCCGGTTATTGCTTGTTAAATCCCGTTAGGTTCTTTGTCAAATACTAACTGATTTGAATCCATATTGTTTCTGGGTGTAACTTTGGTTGTTCTTTCCATAAAGCTAAGATAGACCCTATCAAAAACTAGTTCCAGAAGCATCTTCCATTCATCTCGACCTGGACTGATCTTTGTTCTGATGATGATAAACCATCATCAATTTGTATAGTATATATACCCCCAAGCCTTCTTTTTATACCATTTTTTTCTTTCTTAAAGAGGGCCTGGAACTGGGCTCTCTTCACAACCCCTAAGGCATTAGGAAGAGATTTAATCAGCCAGCATAATAACTTTAATGGATAGAAAAATCTATCAAGACCTAAAACAAAGAATACCATCTCCCATGGAGTGTTTTATTTTGCATATCTCGATTTTAGAATTCTCCTCACACTTTTTCCATCACGATTTTCTCTTCGAGAACACTCGTCTCGTCGATTCTTCCCCTCGTTCCTTTTATCTTAGACATTGAGATGTTTATGCAAAATATTCTTTTCTACCCTATGCCGGCGACACAAACTACAGAGCTGTAGACTTAAGACCTAAGGATATTTTTTTGACGGGTGATCGGATCTTAGAATACTCAGGAAAGTGTAAGCACTTGTATACAATTTCTATTTTGCTTTCTATATATTTATATGGCTTTCTCTTGATGGAATATACCAAGATAAATCTTCTTTATAGAATCACAACTCAGTGAAGTAGGCGACAACTACTATTAGGGTATGTCTTAAGGCATTGGCTCTCTAAAAAAAGGATTTCCTATCATTGCATGGGTTCCTTTTTGTATAAATGATATTGACTACAAATTGATCTAAATAATGAATGTTGACTGTTCGACAATGTGAAGACTGCAATCTCGACTTAGAATAATCAAACGCCCATCACGAGTCACATGGTCACCCCCACCAGGTAGAATAGTTATAATATCTCCATCAAGATCTAACTCTAAGAGGATGCTATTCATTTCTTCTTTACACTGCTGCTCGCTTTGGAGACTGAATAATGGAAATAATACGTAACAGTCAGCCATGTAACGATAATAAGAAAGACTAGGGTATAGCTATTTAAATCCCCGGTCGAAATTATCCAACATAAAATTGTATAAGACCTTAGCGATTAACCTAGCGTGTGGGATCCCTACATCCGTAGTAGAATAATTAATTCCATTTTGGTCATAAACTTCTATCTTTAAAAAGGATGAAACTAAGGATATTACGTAGCTATCAATCACCAAGGGTGCCAGCTTTCGTAAAATTTATTTATGAGGAATAGTACCTTGTGAGGGTGCTAGATTCAAGATGAAAATACTTCTAATCTTCCCCACTCTATCTAATTTGGCAAAGAACTCATGACGATCTATGGTAAAACCACACGACTGCTCTTGAAAGATGGTTGAACGCATAAAACAACTATTCAACATATGCGCTAGGAATACTTAATAACTTAATCACGGTACCCTAGCTGACATAAAGTTTCAACATAAAAAAAATATCCCCATCTTTAGGAATACTTAATAACTCAAGTGGGGACAATGCATACTTCTCTTTTATGATAAGAATGATTATATCACCAAGTTTAGCATAGACATATAATATTCACCGGGCAAGTTGTTGTGCGGAGCATGAATAAGGTGGATTTTTCTGTGAGTCCTCGACATCTTAATGAATTCTGAACGAACAGTATCTCTATCTGCCTTTTTTATTATTATAGTGTTATCTGCACCCAGCCAGTAAGTAGAGATATGGAGAGAGGGGACAGCTTTGTCGCGGACCTTTCTTTGGTTTCTTTTACGAACTCCACTGGTCGTCCATGGATTATAGGGGCTTTCCATTGTATATAAATAAACTTTCATATCATACTTCGCAAATCCCATTTTCCTTAAGCATATAGAAACCTACGATTCAAATTTTCATATGCTGCTGGTTTGGTCAATTTAGTGATCATGGCTAGCTCACCTGATCTATCAGCTGAGTAGTAAACCTCCTTGGGATAATTATAAATATCTGTTCCTATCAAAATGAGATTAAAAGGTCGCCTTTTTAAAGAGCCAGCCTGTCTTTCAATAGAAACTATTGGCAATTACCATAGTCATTCTCTTATATATTATAGTCCCCATAGCAATGGGCCTCGGTCTAGTGAGATTTTGCTTTTTTGGAAATCATTGCTAGGAATAAGGATTGAATTGCACCTAGTTTGCTCCTGGTTGACTTCAATTACCATATGGAAATGGAGGTCGTCCAACATTGTGTTCCAGTACTTCCCCTGAATTAATCAACCAAGTAGAAGTTGAAGTTCAGTTGGAATCCATATAGTCTAGTAGTTTTTTTACTATGAATAGCGCCCTATTGTTGATAGAGAGCTTACCGCCCCACGCTTTATAGTCGCGACTGTTGTCATGGAAAGAGAGTTTCATTTTTATCAAAGAAGAACGCTTAACACAGCCTATAGCATAAAGGCATTCGAGCCGCATCTAAACTAAACGTTGGGCAAGGACCTGCACTTTCTCTTCTATGGATAGGCTATCCCTTCCGACTATGGTATGGGGAAGGGGAGGTGAGATCTACTCATTGATTTTATATTAGATGAGCGGTCATACTGTGATCATTCGGGAGACACTGGCCCACATGTTACACACAAGAATGAATTGTTATGCGGTCGGTAAACGCTTTCCTTTCTGCGAGCAGCCTATCAAATCGGATCACATATTTTTGAATATGTCATTACATCATGTACATGTATTCGGTTTTCCATTTTTTTTATATTCCTGCTCGTTCCCATATAAAAAATAGGCACGACTCCCCATCTCCCTATTCTACTGTCCAAACAGGCCGGCCGTTCTATGTTTCGAGTTTGGGTCGGATAGGACCATATCCAATCGGATCTGATCATAGGTTCGTGTTCAGGTGTCATACCATGGCCGGACCAGAAAGGAGGGGGACAATGAACCTCCCGCTAAGAGGCCAAGGTTGCTTTCAAACTCTCAGCCACATGATAGAAGGAAGTGCAGCTTGATTGTCGGGGGGAATCAATGAGAAGGACAAAATAAGGTAGATAATTCTATTTCCTCCTTTGGTAAGGATTGGCTTTTTATTCAAGGGTATGTTAAAAACCATCGTCTTTTCCTTGTTTCTATCGTGAGACACCTGAAGGGCCGTCCATATGTACCTCGGGAGCCCCGACCCATTCAAATAAAACTATAACGAGAACCTACGACTAAGGGGAATGGAATGTCGACCACAGGGTGAGAGAATATTATAATACGAGGGCTAGTGACTGGTCAAGTCATTAAACTCATTCATTTTGATCAACATGGCTGCAAGTGGACTGGTTTTATGGGTTTCAACTGACTACGACCAAAGTCATGGCCACTTCAACTAAACAACGGGCGACCCCCTATTCAAACCAAAAGAAGTACCTCACCTCACTTATGAAGAAGTTCTTGGAGATGAGCTCCAAAGTATGAGAGTTTGATTTTATATTACTCAGAGCGGTCTAATCAAATAGTGGATCAGACCACTCCTAGTGTTTTAACTAGTCATTAATGGTCGGCTTAATTAGTACCCTTTCGGTATGTGTTGCGAACACTTTCATTTTTAGCCTTTAATCTTTTCTAGAGAAGCAAACCTCGAATGTATAGAACATATGATCCAACTACATAACTTTTACTATTGAAATGGTTCATTAGTAGAGATGGTCCCACAGGTGCCATTTTTTTCCAATGGTACTATAATTCCTATCCTATCCCTTCATTCCCTCTTTTGGTCTATCTACATTCCAGGAAATTCATACGCTCCGCGAAAGGAGAAAAAAGTGGAGTCTTGGTCAGAGCAATCCGGCCTATTCTATTACTAGACATAATTGGGAGATGCTCATCCGAAACTAGAGCTAGAAACGCTTTATTTCGTTTCGTTCCCGTTCTTCATTTCCTTCTTCTCGAATTCAATGGGGACTTCTCATATTTAGAATCTTTCTGCACTGTGCTCTATTTACTATTCTTTTGTACTTTCTTCTTTTTAACACGCGATAGGTCAGCAAAGCCTGAGCGGGCGCGGAGAAGGAAAGGCCTAAAACTTTGGAATAACAGGAATGAGCAACGACGAAATGAGAAGACGCGGTGCCTCCGGCACCCCCATTAAGAAAGAAGGGTCGAAGGTATTGGGCCTGTAGTTTTCCCCGTTCCCCCTTCATCGGGCGGTGCTTGTGTGGAGGGTGCGCCACGTGAAATCAGAATTGAAGCTGTCACCTTACCAACAAGCCGAGAACTGATTGTTGTTGGTCATGACTATTATCAAAAAGCTCCTATGAAGATTAATATTTCACATGGCAGAGTGTGCATCTTTATGTTGAGTGTTCTTCTGGCGTGCGACCCAGCGGCTTATGTGCGACCTGTGGACCACGCCTCTTATTTGTTCAAGGCGGGCAGAGTGAACTCTGATTCGATCCAGGTATTGAATCCCGCCGTTGAGATTCTTAGTTGACTCCTTGACCTTGATAGGAAGATGGCCTATTCAATACTTTATGCATTAGGGTAAGGAACTTTGGATGAACTAATACGAATGGGTGTAAGCCTCGTTGCTCGGAAACACCCTGAGAGACACGAAAGCGCAGGTAACGCCAGTTGGCGAAGTGGCGTTAAGCATACCTAGTGGTACGAAAAGAGGGGTCATGATGCTATCATCTACGTCTGTACCGCTCCTCATGGAGTAGATCCCGCATCCAACCAAGTCTTTTTCCAGGGAATAGGAGAATTCCCACTACCACTGGCAGGCCAGCCGAGACGTGAGCATGGTGGGAACAGGCTTCCCAAGAAGCCAGCCCGTGCCGGGGTCATCATAGAATGAAGGGGACAGCCCTAATAATGTATTGGCTTTGCCAACATATTGGGTTGCGGGCGGAGAAAATTATACGTGGGGACTCGGGATTGGGTGCAGCGTAACTAAGAGAGCCGTTCCATTTAGGGCGAGACAAAATGTGCAGACATAGGCGGTCTGGTGTCCGAGCCGATTGGTCAGACGATGACTATTTCACTTATTATTTTAGTATTAGCCGCCTATCCTAGAATGGAATGGGATGGAATAGAAAGAACGTGAAGCGCTAGCGCTACAGGGTTAGTTTTTTTGGCGGGATAGGCTTGTGCAGAAGCAATCTTATCCCCGCCCCGATCTGCAGCTGCTAGATTTCCCCATCTCTTCTAAATATCCCCCGGTCTTCGGCCTTAGCTATATGAGGCAAAACCGCATCCCACATACGGTTCGGAGGCCAATCCCCACCCCAGCAGTAAGGGTGCGACTTAGGTCAACTATTTATGGACCCACTAGTTATTCCATTTGTGAGAATTTGATGATCCATAAACCATCCCTAACGAGCGATCGGCTCGTGTTTGAGCATGATGAATCACTTCGTGATGGCCTATTGCCAATATACTTTCCGGCCTCATATGAGAATGGAAAACTGGAGCATTTTTTCCATCTGTGGATGAAGAATCGCGAACATAATAATTTCTGGTTGACCATGTTCCTAGCAAAAAGATACTTTCGAGAAAGGACGAGCACGATTGAAGTGGATATATATACAAATCTATTTAAGGGTCTATATGCTTCGATGGCAACTAGAAGTTCCAGAACAGGTGGCTGGTATACCACAATAATAAAACTTCCTTTTATTTTTTTTATTCGAATCGAATTTATGTTGGCTTCGTTGGGAGGCTCGTGTAGTTTGTTACGTCAGATCCAAAAGGATAAGTTGCGTTGGAATTGATAAAGTTTCGTGGAGTTCATAATTGCATAAAAGGAGTCAAAGTAATGGTTGCGGCGCGTTGAAGAACTTCTTCGACAGTCCCTGTATGCCCGGCCTGCCGGCCCGCTCTGAAGAATTCATGATTTATATATGTTTCAGGCCGGTGAGAGGGAGTGCAGAATAAGGATTCATTTGACTGTATCCATCATAGCCCACCCCATCTACCTATTGTAGGAGGTCAATTGTTGCTCCCTCTCTCAAGATTGCTATCCCTATCGAGTCGGGAAGGAATGAGTAATGTGTCGGGGAATCGGGAATCGTCACTCTTGGATCCGGTAGGAGCAGGAGTAGGTAAGTTAGTATCGATCCGGTGAAGAAAAGAGAATTTAGTTGATAGAGACGTTAGATCTAGAGGAAGCATCTAGTCCCATATCCCAAAACTTTCACGGGAAAGGAACGGACTAACTCACCCTACTTCTAAAGATAGATAGAAAAGTTAAGGGGTACCAACTGCTGAGGTGGCGTAGTGACAGGTGAGAGCAATAACAACAAAATTAGCGGAAGATCCTACAGTAGTATATTCAGTAGTTTGCGGAGGAATAAATTCAAGCGTCCAGGCGAGTAGATCCACAGCAAATAGGCGTTGACTTAGTTGCTTTTGTAGTTTATTTTAATCCCGATGTTGATCCGACACAACTTACCAGTGATAGTTGCAGCAC
>AWOL01S0057032.1:21528-54028 GCA_000715115.1 Nicotiana otophora
GAATCAAAACAAAAAATCTAACTAAATAGGCAGCGAGCCATTCAGATGAGACCCGAAGACCAGGAAGAAAAATAAGCAAAGGGAGGGGCTTCTTCCTTCAACAGAGGTAATGCTTATTCTTCTTGTTCTTCCTGGTACTCTTGAATAAGGCAAGGCTTTTCCCTATTGCCTATCAAAAGCACTTTCAATAGAAAAATGAATTCGTCTCAAATCAAAAGAAGAAGACTCTGCACCTTCAACTAATTCAAGCAATGGAAAAGAATCCTTCTTTTTACCATGCCTGGCGCCATCTAACTCCAAATAGTAAATGTGTTGCTGAGCTCAGATGTCCGCTCGTCTGGAAAGTTGGCAGCAAGCACTTCCTCCACTCTTTGTGTGGAAAAGCGTCTGAAAGTCTATAAGTTAGTATTAGTAAAAATCCTAGTTAATGGGTCAGTAATTGTCGGAATCGCTCTTTGGTATTCACCGCAAGTGCTTCTTTAATGAGTCCAAGCCTTCCTTCGCGGATAGGAAATCAAGGACTTGTCGGTAGATCAACTAGCTCGCATTCTAGTCTTTCATTGATATTTTCCACCACTCACTCTTTGAGGATGCGCACCTATCCAGAACGCGCAAAGTAAAATAGTGGTAGATCAACTGGGTATAAATCAACACATAGGCTGCTGGTAGAGTGGGGGGCAGAATTACACAACAAGAAAGCTTCCTGTCAATCTAAAAATGTTAGAAAGAGAATTAGATCAAATCTCGTCAAGTGGGCTTATTCAATTTCTGAAGTTATCTTGAAGATTGAGAAAGCCGTCCAGTGGTGCCTTTAGTGAATGCATTCACGAGGCCGGTCCCTGGTGGCTAAGAAGCTTGATCACTTTGTTGAATAAAGCAAGTTGACTTGATGATCGAATCTGGGTGAAGTGTCCCTACTTGGCCCAGCGTTATCGAGAAAAGGTTTTGTTTCCTTAGTCTTTCCTGTGCACTTTTTTTAGTCTACTTAGTCTATATGAGTGGGCTTGGTTGGCGGGGTCAGGGTCTTTCACATTCTTATCTAAAAAAGAATGAGAGGGTGGTTCCCTCAATTGTGGAATCGCCTTCATCATCCCTCGGACAAGTTGATGAGCTTTTGGCCAATTCGATATGAGCGAACTCCAGAAGCATTAGACCGTCTGTAATGGCTTGTCCCTATTGCCTTTGAACGAACTGAAAGGCCTCTCTTCAACTCCCTCTGAGGTTTGAACTACCAACCAACTCTTTTGACTGCGAGTCATCAAAAGAATGAATGACCACTAGAGGGGGAAAGCGATAGAAATTGGTTCCCTACGATGTCTTCTGTCTTCGCGCTTTCTAAAAACCACCATAGGCTTCCACGCAAGCTGTAATACCCCGAGAATCATTTCAAACCTTGACCATGGCTACATGAAGATCCTTTCATCTCTTCTTTCTTTGTGTTGAGAGAGAGTCGCCAAAAGGCTCATTCCAGGAGTGAAAGAGAACCTGGCTTGCTTAGCAACCAAAGCTAGCTTACTAAGGAAAAACCTATTAATGGGAGACCGTTCTTTGCGGGGCCGGGTACTTCTCCTTTATCCATTGCCTTGCTTTTTTGCTCGTCCACTCTCTGTTCTTAAGTAAGGGTTCCTCTCTCACAAAAAATAATATGTTAATCGTTACCGATACCTGGCAGAGTTGCTTTTCCTTACTCCAGAGGAGATTGGTATTGGTAGAGTCGCATTCAACTCCGTCTTTTTGCCCTTCGGCTGGTAATCACATCGGCCATAGGGTGGTATATCACCTCGGTTGGGGAGAAAAGCTTTTTTATTGTCAGAAAATACCTCTCCGCTTTATTAAACTATTCTCTTATACGAGAGCTCACTCAATTCTTTTTAAAACTTTTGCAAAGCTCTCCTTTCCTTAGAGTGAGTTGGTTTTGAATGAAAGCATGTTTCAACTTGACTTTCATCAGGGACAGGTACGGGGTTTGGGTAGGTCGATATGATGAACGGGAAAGCAAAAAATATTACTTCATTGAAGCCCCTCATGAAAGAAGAATTGGTTGATGTAGAAGGCTTATTTGTTATCGTATCCACCACATAGTTTACATACTCAGACAAGCTGACTCTAACGCCTATAGTAATAGTCATACTAAAGCTAAAGAGATCCCAATAGTCAATCCGCTATGCCCCAATGTTGTCAACGAACAATCACCTTGCATTACTAATATATGATTTCTTTTAGCATCGTCTTCCTCCAACAAGAAGGAGAGCAGCTGATTCTAGTGATGCCCATTTGTCCACATCAAAAGGTAAGAAATCAGTCCGGCAGTAAGAGAGGAATTCCTCTAAGCCGTATGATTAGTGTTAATAGCATTTATCGATGCTTCTCCACACTGTATTGGTCACACGATGTGGATACGAACCACTGCTTCTCCTTATTGTTGTGAGTGGGTCTGTCGTCCTCCTCATTATAGTCTTCCTAGAATCCAGAGCATTTCGGCGAAATACATCCTATCATTTCACCTTAGTAGTCCTATGCATAGTCAGTACTATTGCCCCAATCATGGCTACTAATAAAATAAGACTAGAAACCAAAAACCAAACAAAATAGTAGGTATAAAGTAAATTGCCCAATGTTTCAAAATTAGTCCAACTTCGTACCTTTCCGGCATAAACCGTATATCTAATAGAGGTCGTATTTCTTTGGGTTGGTAGTAATAGAATGCTTTCATTATATAAAATAAAGAACATCTCCCACCAAAAGATCATTCCAATAATACCACTCATTGGTAAATAGCGCAATACTTCTTTGTGAATCTCCGCTATTTGGATATGGACCACCATAACAATGAATAGGAATGAAACGGCTATAGATCCTATATAAACTACTGGTAAGATCATAGCGAAAAATTCGAGACCTAACAAAAGACGTAAACCTGAAGTGTTGCGAAAGATTGGGATGAGAAACAAAATGGAATGTACCGTATTTTTAGCACGTACAACCATCAAACCAAAGACCAAAGCAGGGCTCGACAAAACAAAAAGTATCATAGTATGTCGTCATTCCCTGAAATGGAACTTTAATGCTGGAGCAAGAACTAGCATGAAAGTCGATCTATTACGACCAGCGCGGTTGTTCCTATTTCATTTTCTTCTTCCAAGCCCTTCTTAGAAAGCACTCACTGACTTACTTACGGAATCTCAAATCTCTCTCGACGCTGAGAATTATTTATGTGTCGAGGTCGATGAGAGGTTCGGCTTCCTTCTCCCCCAATTTTTAGCCTTCTTGACCCGTGGAAAAAAAATCTGAAATCAAAAAGAAAGAAGAGAAACCGGGCCATCTTTCCCGAGAGAGGCCCCTTCTCTCAGGCCAGCAGTCTTCTACTTCTAGTCGACTGCTCTATGACGGGATTCCCTCTTTCCTTGGCTCTTCTCACTCGTCTACGCTCCGACCCAGCAAGTAATAATTGAAAAATGATGTCTCCTTGCCTGGATTAAGATTTAAAACTTGTCGTCAAAAAATTGGCAACCAATCAGAATCAAGAAAAAATATGAAAATAGTGAATCAAGATCTAGATGGATCCCTATCTTTATCTATAACCACAAAGATACATATCTATATGGAGAGAGATCTATCTATGAATCGGCCTAGACTATCCTCTATCCAGATAGATATGTCCCTATGACCAACTAGGCCGATCTTTATATGTTTTGGTCATCTCCCTTTCCGCTCCGAAGAAGAAGTTTTGGATCTTTCAATCTTATGTCGTGAGGTATGTGACCTATGTTAGGTCCATAAGATACCACAACTTTTGGTGTTCTATGATTCACCTCTGAATAATGAGTAGGTAGTTCAATCCTTTTTATTTTGATCTTTTTAGTAAACTGATGGGGGGATACGGAGCAATAGGTCGAATTACTTTATAAAGAAGAGTTATAAACTACAGGTGTTCTTATTTGAGTAGGAATATTTCGGTTTTTTTCGTTCCCTCTCTTCGATAAGAATAGGGATTTGAAATGATACAATTTCCTCTTCATTCTGTTGTGCTCTGTGAAAGAACTGCCTAAGTATACTTTTTCGGATCCAAACTTCTTTCTTTTTTCTAAGTCTTCTTCTTGCATAGAAGAACACAACTGTTGCAAAAACCGGGATTTTAGTAGTAGGCGGAATCCCCTCTTAGTTTTGAGTAGGTGGAACCATTCTGTTTTGGTTTTTCTCCACGGGTGATCCATGAATTTTTCTATTGTTTATTCAACTGAGATTTCGATATAGAAGGATCTTTTTATTTCTTCAGTGCGTGTTCTCGCATCATTTTCTTGAAAAGATATTATATCACCATGGGAGAGTTTAAAATGAGTAATGTTAACCATTCCGTTATTCACACAAACCCTTGGATGACTTATCGGCTGCCTTGCTTAAGGAATAGTTTCACAAAAATGGAGACAAACCGGGATAACGTCTGATCTTGTTTATGGATTGAGTAGAAAAGGGATATATGAAGTTCGTTCTCTTGCTCTGTTCATCTCTGTGATGGGTAAATCTCCATACAAAAGGGACAACTTGCGTGTAGTTCGTGATTGGATGTAACTGTTAAGATTTTCTCCAGAATAAATCTTTCTCTTAATAGATCTCTTTTTGTTCCTCAATCTTCGGAGAATACGACATTGTATTATTGTAAGTTCTCTGTTCCAAACATTTCCTGAAAGTAGACGAGAAGTTTTAAATCTTAATACAGGCAAGGATTATCTCGTTGAATCAGTCTTTTTCGCCACATCGTGAATAACGGGAATCAAACCCCCTCCGTTGCTGGCAGGCAGATGTATAATGTACTACTTCGATCCAGCAACTTGTTAAGAGTAGGTTTTGGCTTGCCCTTTTCTTCTTATTAGTCAGATTGGTTTTTCACCCTTTCCCCTTTTAATATAATAATAAGGTAAGCTTCCAAAGCTCCTTTTTTCAGCTGGTGCGTAGGAGCACAATTTTGCTTTCCCCTTTACAAGGGGCTTTCATGAATAGGGATTCCCCGCCAGCAGTTTTCTCTTTGTATCACTTCACTTCGTTCTAGAAATCTGATCTCACCAGGTCGGGCAAAGGGGGAAGAAGAGATGGGTGGTCCAGGAGCAACAACGAGAGAGGGCTTGTAGCCCTCCCTCTCACTCTTTCACACGCCTATTTGTTCACCCGAGATGCAAAACCCCTTTTTTAGTGAATAAATAGATCCACGATACAGTCTGAAATATTGTAAAGGTAAATAGGATCTTTTTGCCCCCTTTTCGATGTCTGCCTGAGGATCTATGTTAATGTTTTGGAAAGGGGATGTTCGCCTTTTGTAACAAATTGACCCATGATACGGACTAATATATGTTCTTACCCGTAAGCATAAGTAAGATCTATTCATAGCTGGTCCGTTCCCCATGGCAGGGCTTCTCGCTTTTCATGAATGTGTCTCCCCCCTGCTTATGTGACTTTTACCCGCCTTTTACTATGCTTGCTTCTGACTTCCTGTGAGCCCTTACTGTTTTGGAGGGTCGGCGGGACATAGGAGCCTCAGCTCATGCATCAGTTTACTGCAATAACCTCTGCTCTCCCACTTCCTTCTATTCAAAAGGCGAGCAGCCCTTAAACAAAAAGGCCTAAGAGGGTTCTTCTTTATATATTACATAAGCCCTAAAGTAGGTAGCCCCAAAAGACGAACTCAGCAGAGTGAGTTTTGGCTTGCCCCTTTCTATCTTATTAGTCAAACCTAAACGTCCTTATTTCAAAAAACAGCGCTAACACCCTATCTATAGTAAGGGGCCTTTTCAATTCAATCTCCCACTTGATTTCGGACAGTCAAATATAAAGACTCTTTGTTAGCTCTTCGTGCCTCCTTGACTTCTCAAACTGAACTAAGACTGTCCAACTAGAGTATAGCCGGAAGGAGCTCTTTTTGTATTGAAAGTGTTTTCAAATAGCAATCCATCGCGTCGGTAATAAGACTTAGAGTAAACGAACGATTCAAGCTCCTTACAGAAGGCAGTTCAGCTTGATAACTCGATAAGCTGTATTGACANAGGGACTTTTCAATTCAATCTCCCACTTGATTTCAGACAGTCAAATATAAAGACTCTTTGTTAACTCTTCGTGCCTCCTTGACTTCTCCAGCTAAACTAAGACTGTCCAGCTAGAGTATAGACGGAAGGAGTTCTTTTTGTATTGAAAGTGTTTTCAAATAGCAATCCATCGCGTCGCTAATAAGACTTAGAGTAAACAAACGATTCAAGCTCCTTACAGAAGACAGTTCATTTTGATAACTCGATAAGTTGTATTTACAGAACAAAACCACTCTTTCAAATGTGGGATCGATCCCAACCTATTCTTCTTAGCCTAACAGTCTATTCGTGAAAGTAAATTATCCAAAAAGTCTCCTTACTATACCTAACATTTTGTCATCACTTACATACACAAGGAAGATGGACTAGTTATTAGACCAACTATCTCACGCTGTCTTTCTCAAACCCAGCCAAAGGAGCACATCTAGTTAAAAGACTCTCATTCTTATTTAGAATGGGAAGATCTTTCAGTTCGTAAAAGCTTAATCTTTAGAGCTTTATCCATAAGTAATGAGGGGAGACTTTTAGAACACCCTCATGCCTTCTCTAGAGACAGAGATCTTACTGCTACCTCCGAGTCTGACAATCTAGTCTTCTAGGCTTTTCGCTTATAGAATCCTCTTTCTCTCTAATCCTGCGTGCTATCTTTATCCTATTCCGATTCGATTTAGCTTTATTTTAGTTTCTATATTTTTATTTTGAAGAAAGGTGGATCTATAGGGGAAAGGATAAATATATAGTATCAATAAGAAGATAGTTTGATTTTCTTGTTTGCACATGTGTATTGTCTAATCGATGAGAATCAAGCTTTTCCCCTTCCATAAGCGCATATAGGGAAATGGGCCCTTGTCTATTGATAGGACTCCTATTATCTTTCTTTTATTTACTGGAGTTTCTTGTTCCCGCGCCCCTGGTACCGAGACCCCTGGTAATCTCTTGCAGGGCACACAAGGCCCTTAGTCTTACCTCATGCAGTTTCTGCTTTCTTGTTGGCTTGGCGGTGCTGTCCTTCCTCTGTGGAGAGACTACAGAAAAAGGATATTTCGCCGCTTTCCATCCGTCGTGTATTCCCCCTTATGTCATCTGTAAGAACGAGAGGGATGGGCTCCCCACTAACACTTTTTTAGATATTTCCCCTTCCAAGGACGCTTTCTCGAGCCTTTTTCCCTCATCCTCTTTGGTTTGGGGATGACAAGTACTTCGTCTCGAGTAGGACACCGGTGATCTCTACATTCACCTATGTAATTTTGAAATCTGCTTTCAAGCGGCTCCGTTTTCTAAGGGAGAGTGGACTAAAAAAAGGAGAAGCGTCATGCATCATGCTTTTGTAGGCCAGCTAGTATACATTAAAGAAAGTGGATTCCTCAATTAAACTAGCTTCCTCATCTTCTCTTCCCCCCAACAGCTTCACTCCAGAGGAATCGCATATTCTTATGCGAGAAGATCAGACTCTTATTATTGAATTTCCATTGTTTGCACGTAATAGCTCATTCTCTATATTTATTTTATGCTCAATCTTTCTGTTTTCCTTTTTCAATCTAAAAGGAAAGCAAAGTGACTATCATCGGATAGTCATGAGCGCTTAGAGGTATGAAGTTAAGCGTATCTTACTATCTGAAGGAGCTTAGCTTCTTAAAGGACTCTTAATAAAGAAAGCTTTTTTGAAGAAAGCAATTCAAGTAGGGCTTGAAAGAAGCCAGNATCGGATAGTCATGAGCGCTTAGAGGTATGAAGTTAAGCGTATCTTACTATCTGAAGGAGCTTAGCTTCTTAAAGGACTCTTAATAAAGAAAGCTTTTTTGAAGAAAGCAATTCAAGTAGGGCTTGATAGAAGCCACACAATCCGATTAGAAGATAAAGAAGATAGATGAGAAGATAAGGGGCGAAGGACTTTTTAAAATCCAATCGGTGTAAACATGATATTAATTAGTCTTTGTCTTTTCCTAAGACACTCCGGATGCTCATTGTCCTAATCCCCAGGCATCCTGTTACCTTTGGGAATCTCCGCCGCCTACTTTTGCGCTATTGCTACTTATGACGTCTCTCCTCTTATGCAATTCCTGACTAGTCATAGTTTTTCCAAGGACCGAAATAAGGGGTTTCGACTTTTTAGGGTATTTAACATAACTAATAATTCTATATTGAAAAAGTTTAAAAATTTCAAACAATTTTGATCGGTATTCAACTAAGGGCCCCATTTAGTAAGATGGGGTCCAGTATAAAGCTAACAAGCGGGAACCCTAATCTAGACACAGTATGATCAATTGAGTTAGCAAATCTAATGTGCGTACAAGCATCTTTTTACTTTTATTTTTTAATTTGGCACTATTTAAATAAAAAGGAACCTACAATAAGGTTTTCTTACTTAAACACTAACCCAGCCAAGACTCACCAATAAGGTAACTCCGCCCTGTGTTTTTTGGATCAAATCCGTGACAATTCTCCACTCGTGTCCTTCCAGAGTTGGGTAAGTGATCTTCAAGGGAATCTCCCTGATCCATTCTTCCCATCAGTCCTCAATCAGATCCATAACTGTTGTTGTTTGTGTAGGAGTAACTAGAGAACAGAAAATTGCAATAAAGTTGTCAACTAAGACAGACCGGAAGTCCATGCGAGCCGGTTGATATTAACCAAAAAGATACCCTCCTCGAAAGGGCCTGAAATCAAAGATCTAGTCAGGGATATAGTTGAGAATGACATTAAAATTGAACAACTGTGTATGAGTAATAAAACATTTTGTAAGGGTATAGTTTATTGAAATTGAGTGAAATTAGGTCAGTAGTCTTTTTGAATGTGATAGCTGAGAACTGTGATTCTTCGCTCGATCAATTCTTGCCATCACTCTCTAGCTTTAGCATCTGCCGAGTACATCTAAGCGAAAAATAGAAAAAACTGGATTTCAATTGGATACCTTTTTTCTCTGTTCCAGGTACAAGTCAAGTTGTATTTACAAAAGAGAATTCAGTGTTAGAAGTATTCAAATCCATAAATTCACTACGAAACAAGGCCGGAACCAAGCCCTAAATTTGAGAATTTGGAAAATTGCAAATAGTAAACTTAAACTATCAATCATATTAATATTACATCCATCTCCACATATAAGTGTTGGAAAAGAAAGTTATCTGAGAGGCAGAGGTTGACTATAAACTTAATCGCTCTCTGTACCTCAGGGTGCCTTTTTAGCCAGAGCAGAATCACGTGTGTTCTTGGTGTATAACCTCAGCAGTATCTTCCATCAAAACCCCAAATCGTCAACAAATATGTCCTTTAGACTTTGGTAGAAATGGCCGAACACTAAAAAATAGGTGGAAAACCAACTTAAGCTGGTTGTACTTTTAAATTCGTTCAATTCACACAGGCAGGGTGATTGAGGTGCGTGCTTCGCAAGTTTTTTACTTTCTTCACACAACAAAAGAAAGGCATGATAGTACTGTACTCAACTGCTCGTGCCGTATGGCTCTTCTACATTATATAATCTATAATATGTTCATTCATCCCAATATACCTGCTAAAAAAAACCAATAAATTTTCAACCCCTCTCACAGTCATCAAACCTGCAACACCAAATTCCTCTCCGCCCTCTGCTCGGCAACGCAATTCCCATGCTCACAGCCAGTTAGAGCAAAAAAATCCACCCCCGTCTTTCTCTTAAAACTCACCTCAGTCTCGTAAATGTCCTTCCCAAATCCTAGCGTAAGGTGTATGATCCGCCGAATCCATTGCTGACTTCACNTACTGTACTCAACTCCTCATGTTGTATGGCTCTTGTACATTATATAATCTATAATATGTTCATTCATACCAATATAACTGCTAAAAAAACAATAAAGTTTCAACCCCTCTCGCAGTCATCAAACCTGCAACACCAAATTCCTTTCCGACCTCTGCTCGGCAACGCAATTCCCATGCTTACAACCAGTTAGAGAAAAAAAAATCCATCCGCATCTTTCTCTTAAAACACACCTCAGTCCCGTAAATGTCCTTCCCAAATCCTAGCATAAGGTGTATGATCCACTGAATCCATTGCTTACTTCACCACGATCGATTAGTTGAAAGGTTTCTACAAAGTTTGTTTTTTCATATAGGCAGCGTGGTTATAGTACTCATATTGTGCCAGCCATGCAATTCATATTGCATTGGCAGAATTCCTATACACTCTATAAAAATAGGCTCGATAAGCCTTCGTGCTCTACAAAAAAAATAAAAATAGAAATTTTCTACCAGTGTATATCGAGAAGCCACGGCCCTCCCTGATCAAATTCTCGACATTCCCCAGCGACTTACTGAAATTAACGTTGAAATACAAAATGTATAAAATTTTCTTCAAAAGACTCGAATAATGTTAAATGGTTTCTTGAGGTATCTTCGCTTCGTGAACCGGGCTTCTATTGAAGCCCGAATGGGAGCAAACCGTCAAAGAATTGGGGAACTAGAAGAAATACTCCAGGGACTACGCTAGCAGCAGCAGGCACTGATTGTGGAGGCAATCTTCATTGGTGCCCGAGAAAACTAAAAGATTTCGTCGACTCTTTTTTGTTTTAGAAGGTTTCAATAAGTGCCTTGAGACATTTGTTTTCATGTCTGCTGTTCTTTTTTTTTAGTGTAGATCTACTCTGGTGCCTACTGGAGATAGACTCCTATCTATGGTAACTATCTTTGTTTTGTTTTATTTGTTATGTTTGCGTGTATAGTATGGTAAAACCTAAAGTGTAAAATGTTTACCACTTAATGCTATGCTAATAGAATAATTAAAAAAGACTTATTCCCTAAATGACTACTCTAACTTTGTCCAAACAAACTGGAATACGAATGAGATCCACAATGCCATCATTGTATGGCCGATAGTAGTACAGTAAATGATGACTTCCTCTCCAGCGCCACACATAATTGGCTCGCATAAAGGCAGAAGAAAGAAAGCTAGAACGAAAGAAAGCTGACCAGGAGTGCCAAACCAATCTAGTATTTTCACCCTTGCACCCCCTATGCTATTATACTTGGACTAGGGGCCTCCGTCTCTTGTGATTTTATACACATGGAAGTACCTTTTCTTATCAATTCCCCTTCATAAAAAAAATAGTCAAATTTGGTGACTACTATTTTAGTGTTCATCCTCTCATCCCAAACTTACCCTTTTCCACGGAAGCCCTCCCCTCACTTTATTGTTCTTCATGAGTGGGAAGAAAGAAAAATCTTTCTTATCCAATACCAATCTGGGAATACTAGTCTAAGCATGTAGCCTAGCCGCTTCACTCGTCAAAAACATGCTTAGTTAAATGGTACTAACTAAGAATGCTATTTGATGAGGAAATTTTGACTCCGGAAGACATGGAAAGACGGAACTACTTTCGGCTGGTCCTTCTATTATCTCTTTCACGCTACCCAATCCGAACTAATAAGTGTCTGTAGCAGCATTGAGTGTTCCCTACTCCGACAACGATACTATAGGTATTACATATTGTGCCAACTCCCCTCTACTACCTCGCTCTACAACCGGATACTTCTCTTGGCACTGGTTGAATTACTTGGATCCCTAAGAAAGGATTGACTGTCTCTCGCTTTACTATACCGGTATAACATTTCTTGCTAGATCGGATTGAGAGTGACTTCTTCCGCTGACTAAGGTGTTTCGTTTGTGCATTTGCAACATCCGAAAGGAAAGCCGTCACTCTTCCATTCGGAGTAAGCATCGTAATCGTACCACTATAAAATAATCCATCTAAAGCGGAGCAACCTCTACGTATTGCCCATTCGCCATCCTTGGTGAGTCTGGTTTTCTGTGCTACGTTATTCTTAGATCCAACAAAAACATTGGTATTGGTCTCAGAGTCCACTAGCTGTCTAGAAAGCCAGTTGTCAACTTGAATGTTTACACAAAAATCTCCAATCCAAGCCTCTTTTGTCAATCCGGGGCAATACGAGTGTCATAGGTTATGTCTTATAAATAGGCTTTCGAGAAGAAATTGGAGGACTACCGAGTGATTGACCTCATAAGTAAAGAATAACGGTTCGACGAGCTCTTATTCGCCCCTGGCGGACCTGTATACTCTTGTCCTGTTGAGTATAAAGGACACGGGGAGCTGCCTTGGGTATCTCCGAGGACTTGAGCTAAGGTATGGTTTACTGAACGTCCCATACTTTACCTATCGCTTGGTGAAGTGCCCCCTTTCATTTCTTAGGTAAGAGGAATCTACCCGTAATGCGTGTAACAGTGTACTAATCAGCTATATGAAATATAGAAAAAAGGTCTTCAATCGTCACACTTATGCGTGTTTGGAACATTTTGAGGTCAGCTTTGAGTGGTTGATTTTTTCTAACTTCCATATCAATTATGGATAGAGGGAGATCGAAGGCCTTGTCATGTGTCTTGGAGCGAATAATTGATTAAAATAAAGGTCGTTAAGGTCACATTGACATAGAATAATATGGATTAACTCACCTAGTGAGAAAGGACCTGACCCTGCCAACCAAGTATCAAAAAGATAGGGATAGGCAAGTCCCATTCAATCAATTCCTAATTCAATAGGGGAATCAAACGTTTAACTATTTACAATGTCTCCCGCGGGGACGAAAATCAAAATCAGGCAGGTTTCACTCAATCAAAGACAGTTCAATTCGATCTTAGCCGATCTAAAGTTTACCGTCTCTCCGGCCCCGTTTTGGTGCACTATTGGAGAGCTCATTGGGTCAGCCGCTTTCTCAATCGAAAATGGAAACTAGCCTACTGAATGATTCCATCTATCACTTATGTCATTTCGCAAGGTCAGAAATCTCAAATTTAGAATTTAAGCATGAAGTCATCGTTCTGTCATCCAACATGCTTCTATCTAAGTGATTTCATACCTTACTACTTCCCTATGTCACCCTTATAAGCTCCTTTGCCCTATGCCTTTAGTCTGCTTTCAATGATCCTTTCACTCTTCGAAGGTGGGCAAAGTACTTCGAGGGATTATATGGAAGGAACCTCTGCTAAGAATGGAATGCATTGATTTGGGGCACTTCTTCTCCTTATTTATCTTTCAAGTGTGATAGGACTTCCATAGAGTCATTTATGTTAACCCATGCTTTGTGGTACTATCTTAGTCTAAGGCTTTGGGAGCCTGCATTTGTGGGAGCTGAGGCCACATTCACTACCATTGCAGTCTGGGTCCAACTAGGAGGTCTTCCCATTGAATTCTATTACATACATGACCACATTGAATAGGCTAGGAAAGGAATGGAATCTTCGCGTGGACAAAGAGAGAGAAGAGAGGGCTAGGTCNGAATAAGGGATAGGCAAGTCCCATTCAATCGATTCCTAATTCAATAGGGGAATCAAACATTTAACTATTTACGATGTCTCCCGCGGGGACGGAAATCAAAATCGGGCAGGATTCGCTCAATCAAAGACAGTTCAATTCGATCTTAGCCGATCTAAGGTTTACCGTCTCTCCGGCCCCGTTTCGGTGCACTATTGGAGAGCTCACTGGGCCCGCCGCTTTCTCAATCGAAAATGGAAACTAGCCTACTGAACGATTCCATCTATCACTTACGTCATTTCTCAAGGTCAGAAATCTAAAATTTAGAATTTAAGCATGAAGTCATCGTTCCGTCATCCAACATGCTTCTATCTAAGTGATTTCATACCTTACTACTCCCCTTCTAAGCTCCTTTGCCCTATGCCTTTAGTCTGCTTTGAATGATCCTTTCACTCTTCGAAGGTGAGCGAAGTACTTCGAGGGATTATATGGAAGGAACCTCTGCTAAGAATGGAATGCATTGATTTGGGGCACTTCTTCTCCTTATTTAGCTTTCAAGTGGGAGAGGACTTCCATAGAGTCATTTATGTTAACCCCTGCTTTGTGGTACTATCTCAGTCTAAGGCTTTGGTAGCCTGCATTTGTGGGAGCTGAGGCCACATTCACTACCATCGCAGTCTGGGTCCAACTAGGAGGTCTTCCCATTGAATTCTATTACATACATGACCACATTGAATAGGCTAGGAAAGGAAAGGAATGGAATCTTTGTGTGGACAAAGAGATAATAGAGGGCTAGGTCAACCTTATGGATAGCGTAGTGTAAGGACAGGATAGGAAATGGAAATGCTCAATGAAGCACTCAAGAGAAGGGTGTAGGGCGTTGATCAGGGCTAGTCAGCGCCCCGAAGTACACAAAATACCGGCTGGTACAAAGCAGGACAGGAAGCTTAACATGACAGAAGTTCTAGTCGAACTTGACTAGCAGATAGTGGGGCGATTGGTAGTTCGGGCAGTGGAAGGGCTTGGAAGGAAGCTGTAAAGGATTAAAAGCATGTAGTTCCTCGATTCAGGGATCGGTAGCATCTTCCTCGGTCAGAAGGTGGGCATGAATGGAGCTTCCAAGAGTTAGTGCATTGGATTCCTTGGCAACCACATCTAGTAGAACTGACTGAAGTCCAAAGCAATCTCCTTTCTAGTCTAGTCTAGGCTTCTAGCCTTGGAAATATGTCCTTAAACTCCCCTAGCTACATTAGCGGTCTTAGCATTTTCCCTCTTTTTTCGGACGAGTCAAGCAAGTCCAGGAAGAGTGAATTGTTGAATAGGGGGAAGTAATATCACGGCAAAAGCCTTTTGGTTCGGAAGAGCAAGCTTCTTCTTTTCGATCTGGTAGGAGGGGAAGGAGGACAGAGCTTTGGATTAGCCATTTGTGTGGGTCTAGCTCGGCTTTCTAAGGGCTTCTTTTCTTAGCTTCACCGGCTTGAAAGATAACACATGTGCATCAACAAAAGTATAACAGTTTCATCGTAGGCACATATTTCTCTTAGTGAAATCCGCATTCACACAACCCTATGCCCCCTTGTAGTATTCATCCATAATTCTCTATCCCAAGCCGGTCTGTTCACAAATCTCGAATGTTACTTTTTTGCATGAATCCGACCTTTTTGGGGTTGAAGGCATAAGCGCAGATATTTAATAAAATCCGTATCTGCTATTGACTCGTCCTCCTTGAGGTTTGTCGAAGATAAGTATCATGTTCTCTATGGCTGAACTAGACTAGATTTCGAGGATGAGTAGTGGATAAAAAGTCATCCCGAGGTGTACTCAAAAAGTCTTTCACGAGCTGGAGTCGAACCAACATCTCTGGGAGCAAAAGACAGTCCCATAGAACAACCCTTCATTTTGATCGTGATAAAAAAAAGAGAGAGAACTTGGAGTTGGCGCCCACATAACGAATTGATTGCTTACCAAGCCATCCTGGTTTTCACTCCTCCAGTTAGATTATTCTACTTTGTCTCACCCAGGCGGCCTACCCGCTTTCTTTTCGTTCAGTTGCCCTCAGCTGCGCCATAGGGACTTCTCAGTGCAAATCCAATTCATTATCATCCACCGAGTATTCTATTTAAATAGGCTGAGTTTTTGCCATGTGTTTGTATATCGCGAGACAGTAGATTAAAAAATTTGAGTTCTCTCTGGTCCTTACTAATACATTCCCACCTTACTACCACATCAAGGTGACAGGATTCGAACCTATGGCCCTCTGTACCCAAAATAGATGCGCTGACCAGACTGCGCTACACCTTGCCGCACCACCCCGAGTAATCAACCGCTTTTTTTTAATCTGCCTCAAGCAAACCACCCCAACCCTACCGCCAAAAATCCGCCTTTATAGTGCATGAGCGCTCACATTTAATTGCTTAATCTTTCACTTTCATTTCTAAATCCAGCTCGCTCCCGGCTACGGTTAGGACCTTTCACCTGCTTAGAAGTGGATTCGAACCATTGACACAAAGATTTCCAGTCCTTTGCTCTAACCAGCTGAGCTATATGAACCACTTTCCTAAAATCTGTTTTCTTAATCGAATAGCGTCCTACCTTACCACTTGACTAGTAAGGAAAAAGCCCTTTACTAAACTAAGAAAATAGAATAGATAGGCTTATTTCGCTTGTTCGTCAAGATTTCAAGCAGCTCTTTCAACTGCCGCCTAATCCCCCAACATGCTCAAGAACCGAGAGCTGTCTAGGGACTGGACGGCCGAAGGGAGCTTGCTTATAGAAAGAACCTAGGCCGATCAAAGAAAAACAAGGTGCAACGGGCTCTCCGCTCGTAGTCACTAAGAAGTGCTATTCTGTTCTCCGAGGGACTGGACTACACCAAGAGGTTCTTTGTCTCATGTAAATTTTCCCGCCCCTTTCATTTTCGTACCGGAGGAAATGGGATTTGAACCCATGATACAATATTATTCTATGTATATTTAGCAAACCAATGCATTAAGCCACTCAGCCATACGTCCAAGTTGTTGATCGAAATAGAATTAGATGTGTCGGGTTTGGTTGCTTGCCCGAAGGAAGGGCTATCTGATCCGATCAACTACGTAAGCCACAGCGCGCTAGCGCACATACTCTTCCTCTATGAGAGAGACTTTATCTAGATCTATGGATCTCATCTCCCCAGAATCAAAGCGAGACTCCATCCAAATCTGCCACTCCTTGGGCGAGGCCTTCTGTTCTACAAACACCCCACCACTGAATGATTCACTTTCAAGTTCTCGCTTCTGACCCGGGAAAACACACGGTCAAGCCAAGCCCCGACCCGCCTAAATGGAATTCATATCTCCTTCGTCTGGTCGAGAAGGAAGGGGAACTAGACTCTGCCTTTTCTATTATATTTACATTACATTATGGAGAAGTCCATTCTCATCATGATTGATCCATGTCCTAGAGTAGTGCCAGGATTGCTAAGCAACCAAAGCTAGCTTACTAAGGTAGTTTACTTTTTCATTTTGAAAAAAGAAGGCGAAGGAATTTTTCCTTGATTGCATGATCTAGCCAGCAAGCCAGCAAACCCCCCCTAACTGACCTCAACATCTATAAAAAGAGCTCTTTCTCCTTTTCATAATAATAAGGTAAGCATGCATCTCTCGATCCAGAGCTACTACTTCAAGAATCAACTGAGCTCAGGAAGTCAGCTTAAGGAGTCAACTTTGACAGGGGAGATGAAAAGGAATTCTTGTCTTTAGAAGTAAATCCCATTAAACTAGACTTGTACGCTTGACATGAAAAGTAGAGGCAAGCAGAGTCAAAGGTCGAGCCTCAACCAGCAAAGGGGGATAGCCATGCCAATCCAAGCACAGTAAAAGTGTGCCGATTCTAACCTTCTTTCTTTACCCTAGACTTCATTGTTCAAGGAGACCCATGTGCATTTCCTCTGTTCTGTGCTCGCTACGCCCTTGTGCCTTTAGTTAAAGTATAGGTCGTTGATTCAATCTATCATTATGAGATTTTTCTAGTAGGTAGGGAGAAGACTAGTAGTATAGACAAGAGGCTACATCAATAGCAGAAATGTTTTTTCGGGTAGGGTAGGCTTGGAGTCAGAAGTCCTATTTTTCCCAACCAAATAAGCACTTTTGCAAAGTTCACCTTCCCGCGGTCAAAACAAGATTACGGATAACAATCAGACCTTACAAGGGACGGGGACCAGACTATAAAGCGTAATTAAAAAGAATTCAGGCTTGCCTTTTCAATTCACATCTATGAGCGAGGATTCCTCTATTTCTTGCTTACTTCGATCAGACTCTGACAGCTTAGGGAAGAATGATGGGCCGCTAACGACGCCCCAAAATGACCGTTCAGAAGGCCTACCTATTCTTTTCCCAATCTGTCACTTGCTCGTCCCTCTCTCATGAAAATGGTCTATCCTCTCCCGGCGGCTTGGACTCATGTGTATAGTCAGTTGCTAAGATGATTCCCATTGAAGCATTCTCATTCAATGTCAATGCTGTCTTATTTTGTCTTTTAATTCCTTTCGTTCTACTAGTTCTTACATAAGTAATTTGTAAGAAGTAAACAAAGTCTTTCCTTCCGAAATCCGCTCCTGAAGTAACGTCTTTTAGTAATGGGACTGAAGTAAAGTACTTTCGAATTGCTCTTTTCCCAAAGCCCTCCTTCCGACAAAGTTAGAAATACTAACTCTAAATAACTTTAGCATTTCTTGAGCTGAAAAGGTATTAAAGATTTTAGAGCTCAGAGGAAGGTTTGGAACCCTAGTAGCATAATGGTATCAGTTTACCGGGCTGACTTCCATTACAACACGAGTAGTTTAACTCATCACTACCTCATAAGGGCGTTGAGAATTGTTTTTGCTTTTTTTGCTAAAAACTTTTTCAAAAGTAGTGAAAGAGCCTTTGCATAGTTTATAAATTATGCTTAGTAGGGACCTAAACACAAGAATTTATTTTCTCAGGGTTAGACCATGCCTTATTACGAAAGGGGGAGAAAGGACGGATCACCTATCGATCTGTGATCAAAGAAAACTATACCTGAAGAATGGGATACAGATTGACAAGCACAAAAGGGTAGGCTTGGCTATTAATCTACGCTCATTGATGATACGATGACATAGAGAAGAAAGTATACCCTTTGTCACCTTTTTGTCACTTAAAAGTAAAGAAGAGATACACATTTTGGAATCCAAATTTGGTGGGATTTAGGATGGAATCGAATAGCGAATGCACTTGCGGTTAAGACAGGTCCTGCATCTCCTACCTAATGCAATTGACCGATCCACCATTTCTTTCCTGCAATAATGCCTTCTCTTCACTTCAAGACGCTATTTACCAAGGAAAGACTACCATTGTTTTTGAATGGTAGAAGCCGAAAGGGTTAACGAGCGCTGCGGTAACGAGCCGTAAGAAAGATGAGCAAAGAATTCCTTTTGTCAGCCTTTATAGGAGTAGAGGAGCGTGGTGAGATAGATAGATATCCAATCATGCAGCAGCTAGTTGCTCGGCCTTAGTCTTGGGCTGATCTCAGACTTTAATCAAACCCTTCGTACTTCGATCCAATCAATCGATCGATCAAGAGGCTAATCACTTTTGTTTGGGCTGGGCAGCATAGCATTAGCTTCAATTGAACAAGCTCAACCTTGAAAAAAAAGGTGGTAGGCTGACGTTGAACGCTTCAACTTGGACACTGAAGAAGGCGAAGGCTGGGCGAGAGAATAGGCCAACTTACTGCGCCATGCCATGGTTTAAGCTTTAGCTCCATAGACGAAACTTTGTTTAGGTATTCGGTAAGGGAGGAGACCACTCAGCACCGCTCCATAGGGTGGGGTTCAATGCCTGACAAAAATGGCCAAAATAAAAAAAAGGATGTATGGCTGAGGGGAGGAAAGAAAGAATGCATGCATGGAGATTCTGTCTGTCGGAGGTTCAAGAATCTATGAAAGCACATCTAAGGCTAAGGTTACGAAGTAAAGGAAGTCCATTACTGAGAGAAGTGGTGATATCGTCTTGCTTTCTGGGAGAGAGGAAGCTTACAGACCATCTTTTCCAGCCAGATAGTGAGCGATCACTCACCAGTGAACACTAACTGAAAGTGGTCGGGAATTAGTACCTATCCCTTACGGGAATTGAACCCATATCTTCGACATGAAAAGACGATGTCCTAACCATTGGACGAAAGGGACCAAAAAGCCAATCTTTATATATCTCAACTCCGAGAATAGAAGCAGTTCGATTTGTTTCTATACACAATTCAAGATTTCGTTTGTCTTCATGTTGGCGATTTCTGATATGAATTCGGCGGGTCGTCACCCCTTCCTACGAGTTCCCCCACTGACCTAGTGACACACCAACCAAGCCCCTTATCTTTCTCCGATCATAAATCCCCCTCATCCCTTTATTTGTCTTTCATCCCCCCTAAATAAGTAAGACCCCGCTCTTTCTAATTCAAAACAAAGAGGGGTGAAGAACCCGTTTGAAGTGGCGAAGTCCAATTCTACAGTAAGAAAAATGGTACATTGTGGTTACGAAGTCATTTAGTCAAACTAGAAAACTATAAAGAAAGGGAGGCTAAGGTTACGAAGTAAGGTTAGTTGGTTATGTAAAGCTCAATTTATGAAATCGCTTAGCCGTTAATTAATTTTAAAATAAAAAAAATAAAAGTAGTAGTGAGGCATCGGTAAGGAGTTGCATCAGCAGTGGATATAGACTAGGCTAAGTGACAGACTTCATCTCTTCTATTTTCTTCACTTACACCTTACACTTCAGTTGAGTCTAACGATCAGACCACTCAGGCATTTTAGAAAAGGGAAGGGAACTTCTCACCCCGAGGGAGGCGGGAAGCGGTAGCTTCTAGAATGGAAGCTTCTCCTGTACTTTTTTAGAGTGTATCTCTATTTTGAAATAAAAAAAGATTTATGGATGAAGTAATCGGAATGACAAGTTGTTACGGTTTCGGAAAGCAGAGAAAGTCGGGAACCGTCGGTTACCTTTTGATTCAAAGTAGAAACAAGCCTGGTATTACGACTACAGGGGGAGAAGCAAAGCTTCGTAGACAGCTTCGCTTCCTCGCTTCTTTCCTGGCGACTAGCTCCTCAAGTGGGCGGCTTGATAAGCAAGATATCTGCAGCATTGGTAAAATTCCAATCAATAATAGGCTGGAATGGTGGGGAAAGAGGCCCTCCATACTTCAATGGAAAGGGGGGAATCGCCGTTTCACAGCTGCTCCTCTACAACTACCTTTCGCCCAACATGATCACGAACGAAGACAGAAAATTGCGTAGATAGGACGATGAAACAAACTAGTTATCCTTATCAGAACGATTGAAGAAAAAAAGAGAATGGTGAACATCGCCTAGGGGACATCGTCGGAGAACAATGTCGGGGACAGGGTGAGAACCTTCTGTTGGTTACACCATTGTTGTGTGGTTTCTTACATATTTAGATATGGATATATATCTATATCTTTCTATCGATAAATAGATCTATTGAGAAATGGATATTGATCTGGTTTCAAGATCTATGAACAAGAGAGATCCCTAAATATCCATTAGAGAAAATAGATTAATAGATAGGGCGAAGCCAGCTGAAGGAAGGTCGCGTTAGCCCTCCTTATTTCACTAAAGAAAGAAGGGAGAAAGTTGACTTTGAGAAAGAAGGGCTTCTATTTGGATTAGTTTCTTAGTAAAAGATAAGGCAAGAAGCAAGGCCGTAGAAGCTACGCGAAGTTGCGCCTTAGCACATCCGTTTTCTTGCTCGTTAGCGTCCCCCTATCCCTATTATTTATATTATAGTAATAAAGGAACTAAAGGAAATTTGACAACCTTACTAATAGAAAGGGGATGCGCTCAAGCATGCGAACAAAGCTCGAGGAGCTTCTCTTATATTATAGAAAGGTTTGTAGAAAGGGGATTATTCAAATATCCCATATTGTAGGGGCTTCAAAGAAAGCTTGTAGTTTAGGGATGCGTAGGTTTTCCACCCTATACAAGACAAAGGGCTAGCGGCGCGTAATGTCTTTCTCTGATAGAGACTCGCTTCTTCAAGTTCAAGTTCCGCTTGCTGCTTCTCATTTTGCTGTCTACTAAATAAGCCTTCACTGCCCGCCCAACCCCTATCTTTAATCTAAAGTAAAGTGAAGTCAAATCAATAAAGTGAACATCCTAACCTCTTTGTTTGAAGCTTTGACAGGAAGCTTCTACTTGTTGAAGCTTTGTTTCCCCTAATTCTGAAACACAACAATAGACTTGCCACTATAGTATAGGAAAAAGCTTCTCTTTGATAAGCGGTCATAGGGGAGTTCAGAAAGGATCTGACCGTAGATAGAGACATCAACCTGTGCGGGGTTAGGGGCAGATGTAGCCAAGTGGATCAAGGTAGTGGATTGTGAATCCACCACGCGCGGGTTCAATATCAATCGTTCACCCATCAATAAATGGACCGTTTGTTTTGGAGACACAAGATAAACCTAGAAAGAATTTATTCTGCAAGTCATCGCGATGCTTTCAAACGCATCCAAGCAATTGGTATCCGATTGAAAGATAGAAAGCATAGATTCGCGTTGCCTACTTTCTGGGAGCAAAAATTGAATGGCCGATCAGGAATTCTATGATGTTTTTAAGACATCATTAATCAGCCAACCACTTTTTAGTTCATAATAAATGAACCCCCGAATGAATAAAAAATATCCCATCCCTTTTACTTAACCATGGGGAGCCCCGAGTAGTTTACCGAAAAAATTGAGTTGTCGTGACGATACCTTTCAACATAGGAAAAGACATCTCATCACGAGACTGATCTGATCAGCCGTAGATACCCGAGAGCTCTTCACAAGTCAAGCTAAAATAAAAGACTAAGAGGCGCTGCAAGCGAGCAAAGAGTTATGCTTTCATTTCTTTGTTGAGATTGAAATCAAGTTAAAAGGTTAGGTATAATGCATGCAGGCCAAGTCAAGAAAAGGACTTCCTTACTTTTCATTCATAGTAGTCTTAATGTCTAGTAGTTTGAAGACTTAAGAAAGATGTTTTTTTTTGGCACTCGCTTCCTTCGTCTTAAGTCAAGTTCAGTTTACCTTTTTGATTCGGAACTCTTAGTCGAGCTGTTGGCGAGATCAAGTTTTTGTTGGAGGTTCAAGAGGAAGGAGAGGAACCACCGCCCAATAGTGCTTTTACGAAAGTATGGTCACCAGTGGCTAATACCTTCTCGAGACTATCGAACCTGAAATCCACTTTCCATCGCTCTTTTTAGGTTGGCNAATAAAAGACTAAGAGGCGCTGCAAGCGAGCAAAGAGTTATGCTTTCATTTCTTTGTTGAGATTGAAATCAAGTTAAAAGGTTAGGTATAATGCATGCAGGCCAAGTCAAGAAAAGGACTTCCTTACTTTTCATTCATAGTAGTCTTAATGTCTAGTAGTTTGAAGACTTAAGAAAGATGTTTTTTTTTGGCACTCGCTTCCTTCGTCTTAAGTCAAGTTCAGTTTACCTTTTTGATTCGGAACTCTTAGTCGAGCTGTTGGCGAGATCAAGTTTTTGTTGGAGGTTCAAGAGGAAGGAGAGGAACCACCGCCCAATAGTGCTTTTACGAAAGTATGGTCACCAGTGGCTAATACCTTCTCGAGACTATCGAACCTGAAATCCACTTTCCATAATATAGAAAGAGAGTGCCAAGAAACAACACATACCTATCACTTTTGGAAGGTTTGGAACCCTTACTCAACATAGCGTCCAAAAACCCGACATTTCCCTTTTTTTGAGCGTATAAGGGGAAAAAAGCTCCTGCATCGTTAGCCTCTTTTAAGCATTTCCTGCCTGAGTCGTTAACCATTACCTGGCCTCACATGGGAGGCCCCACGCCGAGTGATTCTCCCCCAAAAAACTCTACATGTGATGTTCTGAAAATCGAAACATTTGATTTAGTAAATTAGAACCCACTGTGGGATGCAACGAAGGAACAACTATAAACTAGTTTGAAAAGTTCTTCCATTTAGTAATGGAAGTCATCCATTTTCACTTTCTAAGGGTATGGTAGAGAGGCTTGAGAAGGTGGATAATCCTTCAGTGAAGGCCTAACGAGAGGCTGAATTTAAACACACCCAAAATCCACAAAAATCGTACAAACATCTATGGATCGTAGTGAGGAAACTTGGCTTCATCTCTCATCACCTCACTCAATCCTATAGCGGAAACTCGAGTCGAGGCGCTGCAAGAGAGCAAAGAAGCATTTCTTGTAACCAAAACAAAAACCCCATGGATCAGCACAGGCTTGTTCTGGACCACGCCGCTTGATTGAGACTACCACCTTCCTATTTGAGTAAGGAATGAATATCAAACCCTACTGACGTACAACAGACGACCGGGCCTAGTGGTGCTTGCCGTTTTTCCTATTTCGGCTTGGATTGAAAATACTGGACTAGAAAGGAAAACAAACTGTCCAGCCTTTCAAGCCCTACTAAGTAAAGGGGGATGCGTTATTGGCTACTTTAACCCCACTTCTGCTCAACATCGATCCTCTCGCATACTTCCTCAAGTAGCGTAACACTCAATGCCCAAGCAGTTAAACATTGTTGATTTCAAACTCCCCTGGTACAGCCAACACCATTCAGTGAATCGTCTTGTGTTACTAAGTTTCAAGACGTTCATTGAATCCTTCACGATGTTTGGGTGCCAGGTACTAGTACATCGAATCCTTAGAGAGCCACTGGACTCCAGACAAGCCATTATGAAGCGCCATCAGCCTAGGTCATGCGTCTCGAAAGGAACAAACATAAACCACCGGCTAATAAAACCATAAATAAGACAAGCGATCAAGCTGGCAAGTCAGGGATACAGGATGGATTTTTATAGGGTGTGTGAACTTCCTTATATATTCAGCCACATGTGCGGGTGTGAAAGGATTTTATGGTCTCGGTCATTCTTCTATGAAATATCGATTCTATCAATCATTCCATTTCAGAATCAAGTCCCCCCTGAATAAGTAAGACCCCGTAATTCCCCTAAGCAGCTCCTGGCCTTACCCATAGGAATCAGTTGAGGGTATTCGGCATGGGCGGAGAGATCATCCTAAGGGTTATTTCCCCTTTGGTGAACAGACACTGACCCGGGCAATCACTAGCTACAATCAATGGAATTTTGATTGAAACTATTCATAATAAATTCCGCCTGAAGCCCCACCCGCCTTTTCTATATAGCCCCATAACCATAACAAGTTTCCTCTAATGCCATACCAAACCAAGACCTTTCCTACAAGGAAAAAAGAACCCATGGCTCCCCTTTTTGAATACCCCCTCACTCCCTCCGGAGTGAGTTCTTTTCTACGGGATTTAGGGATTCTTGTGTTTTCCTCATATTGTCTCCTATGGAGATGGATTCATATGGGGCTTTCTACTTCTTACAAATTCACTTCTACTTGAACCGTTCAACGAGTGTTGCAATGATCCAAAGGAAAATCTCCTGGCTCAGCACTAGTCAACTTGTGGGGTGTCACATACCCTGCAGACAACAACCGTAACAGTCACCAGTCTGGTCCCCTACCCCACAAAGTAGCTTGATGGCCGAACCACTCCCAAGGTGAATAGTTCCCTAGGAGCCGACCCGGTATTTACCGGCTGAGACTCCGGCGCAGTAGGAGCGGACTGAGTCGGTATTCGTCTACGAGAGGCACACTCGTATGCCTTTCGAGGCTTCCCTCTTGTAAATATTCTTAGGTAAGAAAGCAGAACCTCACCTCTTTTTGTTGTTGAAAATAAACCTACTTTAGATCCACTAGAGCATATAGATCTACTAGACTACAAAGAAAGAAGTTTGTAGTAACAAAGCTTTTTCTAAACCACTAGAGACAGTCACCTACAATAATCTGTCTACCTATGCAACATTGTAGAGAAACATTCGACTCCACGTATCCTCTAAACAGTTTTGAAGTAGCAAGACGAGTGAATGAAAGTGTTGTAAGAAGCAGTGAATACTTTTCCATGGAGACAAACCCCTTCGGCGGAAATGTTCCCTTTGTCACTATAGAAAAACAGGATACATGCCCCTTTACTTTATATTATACTAGTAAAGTCAAGCCTAAAGGCCCTTTACTAATATAATAGAAGATAAGGCAGTCAAGCCCCATCTAAGTAAAGCTATGGCTCCTTGGTGGGAATGAAAAGGCGGTACCCCTATCACAACAAGGAAAGTTTAGTTGGCGGACCACTTTTTGCTGGGGGCGGGATCATTTTTGTAGTAAAATAAACTTATGCACCTACCTCGCTGGAAGCTAAGAGTCTTATAGCCCAAAAACATAAATAGAGGTTTTAGTAGTTCCTTATTTAATACACTAATCTATTTATAGTCAAGCAAGCCTTTCACCTGGCTAACACAGAAAAAAGCACCAGTTGGCCTCTCTCTTGGTTTTGATGAAAGACTCAATGATATCGTTCTACCGGGAACGTTTTTGACTATTTACCTTCATCAAAGCCGTAAGCAAAGGGCGAAAACTCCAAAACTAGTAAATAAAGGGTGCTTGTGTTGTGGTTTTGAGTTCCTTCGTCATAAGTCAAGTTCGGTTTACTTTTACGATTCGGAACTCTTAGTCAAGCTAATGGCGAGATCGATTTTTTGTTCGAGGTTCAAGAGGAAGGTGAGGGACCACCGCCCAATGGTGCTTTTACAAAAGTATGGTCACTGGTGGCTAATACCTTCTGGAGACTATTGAACATGAAATCCCCTTTCCATCGCTCTTTTTAGGTTGGCATAGTATAGAAAGAGAGTTCTAAGAAACAACACATACCTATCACTTTTGGAAGGATTGGAACCCTTACTCAACATAGGGTCCAAAAACCCGACATACCCTTTTTAGAGTGTATAAGGGGAAAAGAGCTCTTGCATCGTTAACATGTGACCGCTTTTCAAGATTTCCTGCCTGGGTTGTTGACCAACACCTGAACTCACACAGGAGGCCCCTTGCCGAGTGATTCTCCCCCAAAAAGCTCTACATGTGATGTTCCGAAAATATAAACATGTGATTTAGTAAATTAGAACCCATTGTGGGCTGCAACCAGGGAACAACTATCAACTAGTTTAAAAAGTTCTTCCATTAAGTAATGGAAGTCATCTGTTATCACTTTCTAAGGGTATGGTAGAGAAGCTTGAGAAGGTGGACAATCCTTTAGTGAAGACCTAACGAGAGGCTGAATTCAAACATACCCAAAATTCACAAGAATCATACGAACATCTATAGAGCGTAGCAAGGAACAAAATCATGATTAGAGTCAGTTCGGATAAAAGGAAGAATCCAATCTCCTTCTTCCTGCTCTTATTGGCCTTACAGCGGGCCAAAGAACAAGGAAGTATCAACTCCCCAATCCCCCAGAGTGAGGGGTAAACCTTCTGTCTGATTCAATCCCATCTATTGTTGCTTTCGAATCGGCTGAAATAGTATTTTGATGTCACTTAGCAGAAGTATAGGGAAGTATGCTTGAGTCTTCTATAATAAGTAGTTATGACTCGGTCTAGCTAGGGCAGAGCCATCCTAAAGAGATTTTCTTCTGTTCTAGGTTTCCACAAAGCGGTATCAGGGTATGATAACTTCGTTTAGATCAATCAATCCTCAATCCGGGCTCAATGACCGGAATGAATGGCTTTCTCCTGTCTCCTCATGGATCCAACTATTAGGATCGTGGGTTTGTGGTCCGTGCCTAAAGAAACTCTTTTCCATTCGCGAATGTTTAAGAAGTCATCTCCTGATTCGTTGATCTATTGAGCTAAGGCAGCTATGCATATAGTGTTTTAGACTCATACTTCATCGCCGCCTGGTCCTTTCGAACCATAATCCTAAGAAATTCCTGAATAAGAATGCGGTATGTATGGTTGGCGTATGCCTGGATACTAGTCCAGAATGATATCATCAACTACACAATAGACCATGAGTAAGCACTTTTGACATCAAGAGAAGAGTACTCCTCCTCACAAGGACTGACTACTTTAGGTGCGAGGTGCAATCAACGTCGAAAAGTCAGTAATAAAGAATCCGCTCTCCGGTAAGCGAAGGAAAGCAGGTCAAAGCCTGCCAAGGCGTCAAGGCAGTTCGATGTTTAATGTGAACGGAAACAAGCATTTTGCTAATAAAGCAAAACAGGAAGCGGCGATAGCAAATATTACCCTCACTCAGAACAATATGCTCTTGGGAGTCATTAAGCACAATCAAACTCTCTACCTTAAGACTTCTAACATGGTCGATTCTAGATAGAGCGCGGTAACCCCCAACCCTCTACTCTACAAAACAAAGAGTGGAAAATCTCTTCATAGGGCACTGTAGCTGTACAACCATAGTACCATAGGGATGATGAGAGTTTATAAGAGCCCGAATTTAGATTGGTGAAAGATCCTTACTCAAATTATGAACCCTGAACCTCTTTGCGAATTCACAGATGAACCTTGATGGAAAATAATAGATTTCTGATAGGAAAGAAATAGCCAAATTACCCAAAATTCTTTCATATACACGAGCGTCCTCCGACATTGTCCCCCAGTACAACATACTTAAGAAAGCGTTTTCCAGGGTCAACCTGTTTAACTGCATGCCAGACTACTAAGTGATGAGACCGTGCAAACAAAGGAAACGAGGAGCGCTAGCCGGAACTGGACAATGGGTGGGTGTCCAACAAACATTCCTTATCTAAGAAGGATTCATTCACCGTAGCTTCTCTTGCTGGAAGATGAAACTAGAAACATCACATCATATAGAATACCAATTAACAAGCATTGAAGTTTATCTTATAGTTTATGTTGATGATCTCATTGTTTCCGTGAGCGCATCCTTCATATCTAAGCTTTATTTCTATCGTATAAGTTGTTTTTTAATCTGGGTTAATCTCGTCTTTTTGAATAATTATGGATTCCTAAACATAGTAAGGAAAAGAGATTCTACTCCAATTGCCTTTATCAGCCGGATGCGAGTGAGAATGGAAAGGAAGCCGAGAGGAAGAATGGAGTATAAAATTACATCTAGAGTACGACCCGGAGCCTTCTTTTCATAAACCCTAGTCCTGCGCCCCTCAATCCCATATCTACTACTTAGTCAAGCCCTTAACTACTTCTATATCTTAGAACAACCCTGCTCTCGGATCGACATTTTATAGTTTGCATATCTATGGAAAGAGGAAGCTAGGAGAGGATCCTAAACAATTCTATCGAGTCGAAGAACAAAAAGAGAAATATAAAATACCTTTCTTAGCTAGCCTACCGTTCTAGAAACCTACAGGGAATAAGAGCCAGATCGAAGACATTCCTTTCATTCTTTTATACCCCTTTCTTCTTAGTTACTCCTCTTTCTAGGGATCTAATGGTCGTAGACCACCTTCTTGTGACAATGTTGAAGAATTCTTTCCCCCCTTTGAGTTCTCGAGTGGGTCCAAGCCTTAGGAAAATATTCAGTTTCTCTAGCAACATATCTAGTTTATCCTGAAGCAGCATTTCTCGAAGTAGCATTCCCATAAGTAGAGGATGAAGCCCTTGCTTGTTTATCCCGACGAGGGTTTACGAATCACTCAAATGAGCCTTTCTTGTCGCATGTGAATCGGCATTCCTATCCATATGTTTATGCGCAGGGTCATCCAAATCCGAATCTATAAAATCTATTGGGGAATCCCCATCCGCGCACGAATTGGATAAATCTAGTATAGTGGGTCTTGTTCTGATACGGGAAAATATCTTGTTTAAGGGCATATCGGCGAAAGAGGACTGAGAACCATAAGGCGAGCGCCAAAATGTTAGCACAAACTGCTCCCACAGACACACATGATAAGGGGCTGTGGGGACAACTAGGCCACCACTTTTACCATATATGGGTCCGAACGACCCAAGAGCCCGCCACTAGAACCCAACCCTTAAGAAGCTAAGGTCAAAGTGGCTACCGCAGGAAGTCAGCTTCACCTGTAACCTTAAGGAATACAAAAGGTTACTCGGAATTCCTAGCATGGACTTTGCCTGCTATTCATTCCTAAATCCCTTTCACCCTTAACTAGCTAACTCGATGGGACGTCAACAGCGGGAATGCCAAATGCAAGACCTGGACCTGGTTCACGCAGNGAATCCCCATCCGCACCCGAATTGGCTAAATCTAGTATAGTGGGTCTTGTTCCGATGCGGGAAAAAATCTTTTTAAAGGGCATCTCGGCGAAAGAGGACTGAGAACCATAAGGCGAGCGCCAAAACGCTAGCACAAACTGCTCCCACAGACACGCATGATAAGGGGGTGTGGGGACAACCAGGCCACCACTTTTACCAGATATGGGTCCGGACGACCCAAGAGCCCGCCACTAGAACCCAACCCTTAAGAGGCTAAGGCCCAAGGGGCTACCGCAGGAAGTCAGCTTCACCTGTAACCTTAAGGAATACAGAAAGTTACCCGGAATTCCTAGCAAGGACTTTGCCTGCTATTCATTCCTAAATCCCTTTCACCCTTAACTAGCTAACTCGATGGGACGTCAACAGCGGGAATGCCAAATGCAAGACCTGGACCTGGTTCAAGCAAGCAAGTAGCAAAGTCCTCTTTCTCTTCGGGAGCTTTCGTAACGGCTATAAAAATGGGTCTTTCCACTCATGAAAGGCTATTGTGATCTATCCCTTCAATCCTCCTTGGCGTGGAAGTCGCAAGAGAAACAAAAACCTTTCTTCTTAGCAGCTTTTTCAACCTACCTGAGGTAAGGAAGTAAATCAACCAATAGCCTTTTTACCTACTATACCTTTCACCGGGTGAGAAAAAAGTAGTTACCTTTAGCCCAGTCATCCTTATTAATTATTGATAATTCACGGGGGAAGAATCATCCTTATAAGACAGTTGCTAAATAAAAGCAATTCTTGTTCACATGCAACCGTGAGAGAGCAACTTGAGCAATCAAAGCAACGCCGTCTTCCACTACTGACTATGAACAATTGACAGCTAATGATTTCTACTTTACTAATCTAGTTTGGTAAGTTAAGGTCCATGATTGAAACAAAAAAAAAGAGGAAGGGGAAGGGGCCGCACAAAGCTGTAGTGATATGGTGGAAGATAAAAAGGCTATATTTATAATAATAAAGAGAGTCTATTCAAATTCATATTAGAAAATGGGATTATCAACTATACTTGACTGGAAAAACCAGCCAATCTACTCTCCTTTTTTTGGTCTCCCCCTTGTAACTTGATAAATCACAAGAGAAGAAGAAATATTTGCGTAGAAAGTCTTGCTTACTATCTCCTCCATCTAAGTTATGTAAGAGGAAAAGAGGGAAAAGCTTATATAAGAGGAAAAGAGGGAAAATCTTACTTTTAGGTAGTGTCCTAAGCACTAAGAAGCTCCCATCATGCTACTCAGACCATATGCTTAACGCATGCAAGTCGAACCTTGGTTTTCGGAGTTCGAAAGAGAAGAGGAAGAAGCGGGGTAGAGGATTTGGTCAACTCATCAGGATCATGACCTGAGGATTGCGGGTACGAATCCTGTCCCCGCCTAATCAGTGGAATATTGTTCACCGGGATAGAAGGACGGTCCCAACCCATCTAGAAAATGGGGCTAGTGTTCAGTCTTGGTTGGTTCCACCTCTTTGCAGGGTGATAACACCAGTAGCTATTACGTATAGATGTCCATTTCTTAGACTATTAAATTCCAACTTAGAGCTCCTATCCTTACAGTGAAGTGGCTTTCACTCCTTCTACTCTAAACTACTGTGTGCCTATTTTCTGCTTTTCACAATCAAAGTCAAAGGTTGTTGGTGGCAAGATCGGCATGCCTTCTAGTTGTAGTTGAATTTAAGCACACCTGAACTACCCATAGTCGTCTATTTAGGGGCT
Source organism: Nicotiana otophora (assembly GCA_000715115.1). Classification (NCBI taxonomy): domain Eukaryota; kingdom Viridiplantae; phylum Streptophyta; class Magnoliopsida; order Solanales; family Solanaceae; genus Nicotiana; species Nicotiana otophora. The sequence goes on from AWOL01S0057032.1 coordinate 52,649, forward strand.
TGCACTCAATAGTCAATCAATTCATTTTTCCCCTTTCTATTGCACGCTTCAACTATTTGTTTATATAGTGTGTGAAGTCTATGTAATGGAAAGTGCATATGAATTAGTTCCAAGAAAGCGATCGTTCACGTCAGGAATAGAGGCCGTTAATGATGTACTTGCTTTTCCTTTATTTCTTCGAGATTGGGTTGGTGTTCAGTATACCGTTGGTGGTGCCTATACTTTGTAAGGCTACATAGGTTACAATATCGAAAAGAAAGGATGGATGCCCGGGCATTGAGAAGGAAGGACGCTTTCAGAGGCGAAAGGCCATGAGGAGATACCACATGTGATCCATGGGTCTCGGATCGCGAAACCGTATCCAAGCGTAGTGGCTAGTCTGCGCTCTGTGGACTTTTCAAACTTAGCAAACTGAAATATCTTAGTAGCTAAAGAAAGGGAAATCAAACGAGACCCCGTTAGTAGCGGCGAGCGAGAGCGGATTGGGGGTTTGAAGAAAAACAAACACGAAGCTTCATTCCTCAGCAAAGTGTTCTCTTCTTTTTCGCCAGGTTTCATTCGATTTGTTGTGGATTGGATGATGGAAAAACCAGCAAGCTACGGCTTCAAAGCTTACCTTATTTAGAAAAGGAGAAAGGGCTTTTTTATAGATGTTGAGGTTGAGTAAGGGGGGCGGAGCTTGAAGAGCGAAGCGAGCCGCGCTAGCCTAGCAACGTTTTTCAGCAGCAAGCTACGGTCTAACGACCCCCTAACCTAGGTTGGGGCGAAANAGGCCTTTTTATAGATGTCGAGGTTGCGTAAGGGGGTGGAGCTTGAAGAGCGAAGAGAGCCGCGGTAGCCTAGCAACATTTTTCAGCAGCAAGCTACGGTTTAACGACCCCCTAACCTAGGTTGGGGCAAAAACTCCAAAATCCAAAATGTTGGTTAGGGTTCCAAACCTTTCTCTAATAATAAGGTAAACATTCAAGTCGCTGCCCTTTAAAGGAGCGGGCGCAGTGAACTGTAATTATGAAAAGATTACAAGATCTGGCCAAAGAAGGTGATAGCCCTGTAGATTCGTTCCCATGGTTCCCTCCTTCCCCGTAAAATGTGGCGTGTTCGAATTCTGATCGCTTTTACACGAGAAAGGGGGACCATCCTCTAAGCCTAAGTATTCCTCAATGACCGATAGCGTAGAAGTACCGTGAGGGAATGGTGAAAAGAACCCTATTTAGGGAGTGCAATAGAGAACCTGAGATCCGATGCGAACAATAAGTTGAAGGAACAGATCTTAGAGCCTTTACTTTATGTAAAGCGCACTCACTCTAACAGCGTACCTTTTGCATGATGTGTGAGTGAGAAAATGGGAACAACGGCTAAAGCCATTGGGTGTAGGCTCTT
>AWOL01S0057032.1:70583-95339 GCA_000715115.1 Nicotiana otophora
AAAAAAAACTACAAATTAACAAACACTACTGGAATAAGACAGACCATAATAGATATACTTACCTACAAGAGAGAGCGAGACTGACCTACCCAAGAAAGAGAACGCAAGAGTGACTCCCCCTATCACTTAAAGGTCGGAAGAAAACAATTTTCCAAGGCCTTATTTACCAAGCTCGGGACTAGAGGAGCATTTTTGGAATTTGAGGTATCGCTTGTAATGTAATAAGGATGAAGTCTCATTCATATAGTAATGTCCCTATCTTGCGACCTATTTGAGACTAAGGTAGGTTTTCCACCCTGTCCTATCACCTTTATCAAATCCCTAGCTCTCTTCCTTGGTGCAACTGCCTTATTCCTACCATGGGAATATCTATCTCTCTTTTTTCTTTCATATCTATAGTTTAAGATAGAAAAGCAGATGGTCTCATATATGAAGAAAGAGATTGTTGACGTTAGTAGACTAATCTATTCATTGGTAGGGCATTTCTTTGACCGCCTTTCCTACCAAAAATCTAACCCAACAAAATTCGGGTTTTTTCTAGACTAGACCTTCGCGATTTTTTTAGTGTTCATATATGCATTGATCCAGTCAAAGAACCTGCTCCAGAGCGACTACTCTGCCAAGTCTATCTTCCCGCCCGCCCCCGGTTCTCTATGATCGGTTCCACAATTAATCCCAGATTCATCTATTTGAGGGAGGTCCAATTCCGCGCTCTTCTAATTTCTTAGAAGGGTTCAAGAACCCATTTACATCTAGGGCTCATCGAAGCCCTATTCTGTGTATATTCAGGAATATGGCTATCAAATGGTCGACTGCGAAACCCATCAGGGTTCAAAAATAGTATACTATTACGATGCCCTCAATCGGCGATCGTTCAAAGGACTACTTTTGCGATGTCTATCACATGAAGAAGCTCAACAAGCCTCGCAAGAAGTACATGCTTTACTAATAGGGGCATAATAATAGTTGTTTGCTGAGTTGGTTTTGCTCTCTACCTTATCACGATGGGATGGAAACAAGAGAGGTTAACTGGAGTGAAATCCAAAGGACGGGGCCGAGAATCTGTGATAGATCCGAAGAACCACTCCCAAATATAATTCTGCTCCCCCTTCGTACTACCATGAGATTCTTGCCCGGCTTTCTTTCGCCTCCTCTTTCTTCGATGCCATATCCTTCTCTCTAAGAGTATGTCGGGCACTTCTCCCGCTTTCAAAGCAAAGATTGTTAGCAAGAAGGAGCTCTTTTGAGTTGAGGTTTGAAGGCAAAATACGATAAGGTTAGGGTACCTTTGATTGGAAATTTTTTACCATCGGCATCCTAGCAATCTAAAAAATAGAACATGGTTGACCTTGCTATTAGGACATAGCCCATACAGGCTAAACGTACCACCCTACTGGCATGGAAGAGAATTGAGGGATAAAATGGACTGCTATAGAAGAAAAAGCTACACATTCAACTCATCTACCTCGATAAATGACTTTTGTGAGCGAATATCTGAGATTCATTTTAAAGCTAAATGCACTAATGACTAAAACAAATATGAACTAAGAACCGGTCTGGTACCCACAGCACAAAGATCAGAAGAACGCATGAAAGAGATTAGTCCCGCCTTTATCAAGTAAAAATTTTCTTTGTTGGTTCATTTTACGATGTAAAGTATCCATTTTCTTGTAAGGATTTTTTGTGTTCTCAGTATTGTATCGAGTGGATTGGAGTCTTTCACCCTAAGGCATAAGACTTTCATTCAAGGCCTAATCCTTGTATTACTAAACTCCATCCCAAAGCAAGGGCTATCAAGTTTATAGGTCTTGTTTCACCATTGATTGGTCTATCGGCAAAGGTTTAATTTCCTTTGGCTTGAGGTGGAAAAAATCTCTTAGCCTATAGATCTCGTATGCTTTCCATCTACTCTCGTAATATTCCATTAGCGTTTTAGTACTACATTCGTATTCTGTAAAGTAGCTATTTTGTGCTAGCTTTCTAGTCTTCGAAGTAGTCGATTCCCTAAGCATTGGTTAAGTAGTGGGGGTTGGGGTCTATCACCATTCGGGTATCATTTAGCCAATGTTGTAGCCTTCCTTTCTTTGTCTATTTATCTAGAATCCCCTATATCTTTTTACTACGCCTGAGAAAGAAAAGATCCAATTTGGGACCCCGGGAGAAAGGACCGACTGATGCTTCCTCCGCTACAACTGGTGGTTATGGATTCCGAAAAGGAGAGGGTGGATGTAATTCAGCTCGAACAAAGTGAGAGGGGTAATAGACTATTACCGTTCAGTTCATGTGATTAACCGAACATCGTTAGGTCCTAAATTTTGCAAAACACCGGATCTAGATCAAGATCTCCATTACGTCATACGATATATCGATCCGGAGAACTTACTATCAGTTTAAGTCATCCATTCTGGTCCTATCTAAAGTGATGCTAGGATTCTTCACAGAGGTGTGCTTCGCTTGATCGCATGATGAACATGTTTTAAGGTAACTGCATGTCGAGCGCTTAAGCAGAGCTTGTGGTCACTCGTTCCTTGCTTGTTCGAAAGAGCTTCAGATTGGATTCAACACTACATATGATATTCCATTCTAACTCCCATTATGCCTTTTGCTGATCCACAATGCTCTCTCCAAAACAAAAACTCAAGTGAGTGAAAGAAGCCCGTATTCCCTCTCTTCTTTCCCCTATCACTAGGGGCCTTGCCTTTTTAAATAAATGGTTACATTCGATTATAACAACGGGTAAAGATACTACCCAACACTACCTTTATGCAGGAATTGACTAAATAAGGATGATTGTGACCCCCAACGAAAAAGGAATGGCATTTTCGGGGAATAGCCCGCTTTAATTAACTAGATTGAAGAAAGGGAGGATATCCGAAAGGCTAAGAGAATGGGGATAAACAACTCAGGATATCCTTATAACTAACCCACCACGATCTGATTATGAGAAACCCATTATGCCTTTGAATGACAGTTTTTGGATATGGGGCCAAACCTTCTTCTCTCTTTCGCCTATCTACCTCGACTGCCTTGTCTTCTTCAGTTGGAACATAACCCAACCTATAAGTTGCCTTGTGATTCACAAAGTTTGGTGACCCCTTGCTCTTTCTTCCCCAAGCCAAGTCCATGGAAATGTCCCATCTCTATATGAGCCACGTAATGATTTGCATACGATAAAAGGAAAGCGGCCCCCTTTCTATAGCATTAACAAACTGGAACGCGGTTAGATTAAATCCGCCATTGTCATCCTTCATCTCAAAGAAAGTTGTCTCCCTATCAGCATCTCCATGTATAGTAAGAATTCCCCCATCTCTTGGAATCTTGATATATTGTTGTAATGAAAAAGGAAGAACACCCAATGGCATGGTTACATGGCCTACCCAGTAACATATTCAAAGAAGCAGGGATATCTAACGCATGGAATTCAATATTCTCAACGCAACCACTGGCCCTCACTCAACCCTCCACCATTCGTAGCCTCTTTATAGGCTACGTTTGATTTCTTCAAAGACGAAAGACAACCAAAGCCTTTGCTTCCTGGATAAGTCTCGTTCGATGTCGCAACTGATGCCTAAAAGATCTTCTTCAATCTTCTCAGTATTCGATCGATCATTCTATGCTTCATAGAGGAGGGGGTTCCCAACTAACAAGGAAGCGGAATTAAAAATAGAGGTAAATTCTAAATTGGACCGAGATGGCCTATACACTAATTGGCCGGCACCATTCCTGCATAAATGAAGATAGTTGCAAGAATACCCCCCACTAAGACGTGTTAATGGCAAGAACTTTACAGCAGTAGAACGAACCTTGGGCTTGACATGACAGCACCTCGCGGCTCCCTTTCATGATGAACAATGCGGCTAAGCATGCATCTGGCGCGGATGTGCTGATGGATGGAGGCGGTTGCATGCTGCATCTAAGAGTTTAGTTCCATGAGATTGAATATCATGGCCTGGAATGAAGTAAACTCACTTTCCTGAACACGGGGCATTAGAGCAGGACTTCTTTCTCACCCTCACCCGTCATCCAACATGGTTCGCACCAGCGTTATTTGACTCATTAAGTCCATTGCTGCATAGCTATACTTCAACAACTACAACCTGACGGTTCCCGTGGAGCTAAAAGAATGAGATAGAACACCTTTTCTGACATCAAGAGATGAAAGCAGTCAAGCAGGTAACAAAGTTGACTATTCGTCTTCACTTCCTCAAAAGTGCTAAAAAGAGTCCCTGGGCACAGACCCTTTCCCAAGGGACTAAACACATTCAGTTATCTTTCAAAGAGCTTATTCGAGAACAACCTATTCTAAAAGCAACCTATTTGAATTGTAAAACTGCTTCTTTTAGGGATGACTATTCTGCAGCAGTAAATGCAAACAGAAAGGGGGGATTGGTTTGAATAGCCCTATTGACCAGGAGAGTCAGTATTACCGCAGCTTTGACTCTGTTGCAGGTATGAAGTGAGTTCCATACCATGAAAAAGATTTCAATGGGACCAGGAAGACAACCCACCACTGGAACTTGCTTTGCTCTCGCTCCGCTCGTTCCCACCTGTCTTCTTCCCACTATAGTGAAAGATCTTTCACTTCACCATAGCAGGAACCTCGCTAACCTTAGAGGCTAGTTAGTCTAACCACAGGGGTCCCCTCCTGCTTTCCCACCCACCGTAAACTCTTACTACCTTCAATATTATCCAGAATATTTAGACCTTATAGCTCTCAATCAAACCTTTGATCTCACGCCAAATTTTACTATTGGGATTTCCTATANTTTGCTTTGCTCTCACTCCACTTGTTCCCACTTGTTTTCTTCCTACTATAGTGAAAGATCTTTCACTTGACTGTAGCAAGAACCTCGCTAACCGTAAAGGATAGTTAGTCTAACTATAGGGGTCCCCTCTTATTTTCCAACCCACCGTAAACTCTTACTACCTTCATTATTATCAAGAATATTTAGACCTTATAGCTCTCAATTAAACCTTTGATCTCATGCCAAATTTTACTATTGGGATTTCCTATACAGGCTTGGGCTCTCTTAGAATGTTGTAACCGCTGTTGATTAGACTCTAAGTAGGTCAGATCGGCAAAGTTGGCATCAATTCCTCTGCCAATATCAGCATCTTCTTCTATCTGAAGGGGACGGTCTTTATCTTGCTTTCGTAGAGGTTAAAGTGTTTTTCTATTGGCCTCAACTCCTTAGACGAAATAATATCTTTCCACTCCTTTTTTTCCAAAGATGCCCAAATCTCATTCTGTGAGACTTCTCCTTCGACCACCGCAGTTCCTTCCATGGGTGGATTCTCGGGAACCTGCCGTAGCCCCTCTTGCCCTGCGTTCGACATGATTTTAACGACCTCTAAAAAGGGTTCTACGGCCTATAGAAGTTCATTAAACATGATATTTTGGTTCATTCTTTGACTACTCTGCTCCCCCCAATCAAAAGGAGAGACGTTTTTAGATATATGTAGTTGCTTGGTTATTGACCAAGGAAAAATATGGGAATAACTGGACGTAACATTCTTTAACCGCTTATTTACAATAAAACTAGTTGGATGAAAATAGCGTTCCTAAATGAATCCTTTCTATTTTATATATATGATATATGATACCACCGGCCACAAAGAATATAATTTATATCTTCAAATCGCAAAAAGTCTGGTTTGATGTGAAGGAACCCACGGGGCGGTAACTAGAAGGGAGAAATTCAAACCCGGCATTCAACCATTCGGAGAAGGGTTGAGTTGAACTAAGAGACTTATGATTAAGTTCACTCAACTTCACGGCGACAGTCCGAACTCGCGGTTGGAGGGGAAGAAAAGTGATGTTTTGTCGCAACAGCTATTGGGATTGGTCAAGTTCCAGCGGGGATCGGATCTTTGCAGCCGCACGTGCGAGCGGGACGATTCCTATCTCTATACTTAGGTTTCACGGATTCCACAAGATTGTTTTTGAAAGGCTATGATGCTCTGGAACACGTATAGAAAGTTACCTATTGCTAACGCCTACAAGCAAGCTAGTAGACTTAACATACTGGAAATGACAAAGCGTAGCTCCCCTTATCACCTCCAGAGTCACAATGGATTTTGACGGTCAACTTCGGGACATGTAATTTCATGAAATAAGTTAGAGAGAAAGCTCCTAAAAGCAGCCGTTATATTATTATACGATGCCACTGGCCATGGATAAGAATCTGATTCTCTATCTACGAATTGAGGAAAAAGGGGGGAGCTCGAAAACGGTGAATCTTGAGTTTTCTTCTCTTATTCAATTGATAGTTTGATAGAGGGCAAGCAGAGACAAGTCACTAACTATAGTGCCAAGGAAAGCAATTGCATGTATCAAGCATAATGGCATGCTCTGCAGCCGGGGAATGAAAAATTAACTTAACTCTGCTTCGTTCGGCTTCACTTTCAACCTTCCCTAAAGCGAAGGAAAGAATCTGAGTGGAAGAGCCCCTAGCTTTAGTAGTGAAAGTAGTAGTAGCGGTCAGTCTTTTCTTTTTGCTGTTATAGAAGAAATTGGCTTGGATGGGCATGATAGCTTGAAGAGGGAGTACCGGGCTCAAGGCCCTTCTTATTTGACTTTGACTCTGTTGGATCTGGCTGGCTTCTATTTTTGCTGGCACTTCTCTATGGAATATTGTTCTTACTGCCTTCCTAAAGAGCTATGCGACATTACAGATCAAGCTTTCTGAGTTTTTTATTTCCAAAATGAAACACCCTACCTTTTCTTCGACTATGTATCTAGATCTTTATTTAGTGGGTGGTAGCCCTATATCCTTTAGCATCCATTAACCATCAGATGCTTTTCTATCTTCTCGGAAGGGGTCTGGATCCTGTTGCCGAAGTTCATAGTTCCAGGTTTCATGTATCAATGCTTCTAGATTAGTGTTCAGGGTGTGGTCGAAGATCAAGCTTGACTGGCCGACTTCATTGATGGCACATTTCGTTTTTGGGTGGTGTTTCAGTAATTATGAGTGGCCTGTAAAGTCTTGGTAGCCTTTAGTCACTTTTGCTTACCTATCTTTTCCCATTGGATTCTAAACCTTCCCCTGATCTACGATCACCTTGGTTTTCACTCTTTTGTAAACGTTTGTTGGTTCGGCAAATTATTAAGTGGCAAATCTTTCTACGGATTTGTCTGCTGACGAGGATTCTGATGTTTCAGATGGGGATGGTAATGCTAATGCTGATGCCAAGGCTTATTCCACTACAGATACAAAAAGGGATTATTTCTCCTTTTTAGTATTTCTAAATTCATTTTCTTCCTTCCCCGAGCCCACCTTTAGCCCTTTCTTCAACTACTATTGTTGTAGGAACACATTCTTCGAGCAGCAGAACATTCCGATTTGAAAGAAAGTAAAAGATAGGCTAGTTGCGGTGCCATCTTAATCTTCTAGTTTGTCGTCTCCTCTTGCTACTTCCTGAGGAGATACTGAAGAAGAACGCAATGGAGACAGCGAGAACTAACGACAAGGGGAAACCTTGAAAGGAATAAGGTGGAAGCAAAGTATGAAGAGTTGTCACAAAAGAGAAGGAATGGGTGAGTAATTGACACATGTAAATCCTTTAGCAAGTAGGAGAGCCATCAAATTTCAGAAGCAGTGATAGCTAACGCTTTGAATTCAGCTTCTACATTAGCGCGAGCAATTGTTGGTTTCTTTTTAGAGCCCCAAGAAATTAGATTGTCACCAAAGTAAATGAAGAATCCAGTGGTTGAGCGACGAATTGTTGGACAACCAGCCCTGCATAAGAGTAACAAAAACAAGTGTTGATATAGGGCAATGGGGAAATCTAAGACCATAATATAATGGAGAGTGCCTTTCAAATACCTTAAAATGTGTTTAAGACACTGATCATGAACTGTGATGGGATTGTCCATAAACTGGCAGGCATGATTAACAGCATAGTGGAGGTTCAGTCGAGTAAGAGTGATATATTGGAGAGAACCAACAGTACTCCGATAGGCCTGAGGATTAGAGGGAGGTGTACCATCCAAAGCTGAAAGTTTAGAACCAGAAGCAATTTGTGTTGCACACGGTTTGCAACCAAGCATCTTGGTCCGGTAGAATCAATCTAAAGCATATTTGGTTTGTGACAGAAGAGGGTCAGAGGAGAATAACCCAAGTCCTTCATGGAAAAATATTTACTGAGACGGTGAATAAATTGAGTGAGAAGAGATCTGTTGTCACCAGTGAATATGATGTTGTCAACATAAAGCAAAAGGACGGTACAACCAGTAGAGGAATGGTGAAGAAAGATAGATGGAGGTATCCACAAGACTGACGAAAGCCACTTTGGAGAAGATAGGTACTGAACCATTGAAAGCATGACAATTGTGCTTGACCAAGACCAACAATGGCCTCATGAAAGCGACAAAGATGAGTACACTTAGAAGTAACAACAAATCCAGGAGGTTGTTGCATGTATACCTCTTAAACTCAAAGGCCATGGAGGAAGGTATTTTTCATGTCAAGTTGGTGAATGGGACAATTTTGTGAGATGGCAACTGCTAGAACTGAATTTAGTAGTCCGGAATGGTAAAGAAAACCATAATGGACTACATTGATTAGATGCATCCTTTCTTTAAGCGGTCCATATCTTGGCCACCACATCATTTTGAACTATTCAAGGACTGGTCCAATATTGAAGCATGTATCGAATCTGTATGATTGTCATCTTAATTTGAATACCGCTCTGTGGGGATCTCAAAGAATGCATTTTTGTAGTCCAAGTAAAAGATAGGCATACATCACTAGCTATGGGTTCAGCCACGCAAGAAATGCGTCTGGGTTCATTTTTGAAAGATGGTCCCCAATCTTTCCATGGTATAACCATTCTGATAACGAGCATAGTTGACAACACTGATCCCTTCTCGTTCAGGTATTTTTGTAAGTGGAATGATCTTCTTCGTATAGAATTGTCTTAGCTTGCTCTCATCTAAGTATAGATCCTTCATTATAGAAGTCATCTTTCCCCTATATTTCTGAAGGATGAGCGTATGAAAGAAAAGGGGGAGCCATAGTAGTAGGGCATTTCTGGGTTATGTCTGTGCTGTGTCCTTTTGAACCGTGTCAGAATAAGTATCAAATAAACCAAAAGTTATCAGCTTCTTTCTTAAGTTCTTCAGTTCGACGTGAGCTATCACAAACGCTATTGAATCCGACTCTTCCCCTACTTTCCACACATCATGAGCGGATTATTTCTCCCTTTGAAACTGTAGCCAAATTGTTCAGGGATGACGGTAAACCCGTTTGCAAATCACAAAGCAGACAACTCGTCAATCTTCGTCTAGCTCCTTGACTGCTTACTAATAAAGGGAAAGAATAAAAATGGGTAGAGCAAGATTCTGTACTGACCGTCAAGATATGATAATTCATGATTCCTAACCAATTAGTCATCTGAATCTTAGAATGTGCTAATGGTTGGGGGCCCGGCCAAGCTTTATCGATCAATAGAAAAATTGACCCTCCCCCCTTTGACTTGAGCATTGAATTGACCTTTTATACCGAGGACGACCTATGAGATGGTTTGAACCGGTTCTCAAACCTACTAAAATACGAACAATCTTCTTCGGCTAAGGCTTGCAAATCCAACTTTTTTTTGTTAAAGGAGATCTCGCATCAAGCGTTATTGACCCGATAATGCTCCGTTGGTCCATTTAGTGGATCCTCCCCTGAAAACCAAAATCATATTGAGCAACAAGTTCGAGGAAGATAGCATTGGGACATGTTATTACCTATATATGGTGACAGGTGTCATGCCATAGTCTGTCAGGGTAGTCTCAAGCTAAAGAAGGAGAAGAGAGTTAGCTTTCTGCTAAGTGATCCCGAACAGGGGCGGACACACACTAGATCAGAGTAAGTTTAGCTGGCCCAATGGGGCAGACAACTACAAGGATGAGACATAGCGGGAATCGAACCTACATCTCGTTGAGCTTCTCCAGCAAGCACCCCTTTATGAAGCTCAATTTGTAGGACCGGGGAGAACACTCGCAGGCGTTCAGGCGTTTTGGGAGAGCGAAAAACTCTAACTTGAGTAAGTGCCAGCCATGAAAAAGGGTTAGCCTGAAGTGGTGGTTTAGCCAAAGGGGGAATGTGCAACTGTTGGATTCAGCATGCTCTTAGAATAGCTGTGGAAATTCGAACGCCTATCCCAACATGGAGAGCTTATCCACTACATCTACATAAGGAATAGTCTAGTACAATATTTCTTGTCCTTAAAATATCATATATGCACCACTGCTGATCCTTTATAAATCCAGCTTCAACCGAGAATACGTCTGTCGAGGGAACAGGAAGAACGTAAATTTACTTTTATGTTGAAGTCTTTCCCATTGGAAGGCTAGGGGCACCTTGCACATCTTGAAAAAATCATGCTTTGTATCTGAAGTTATTGGCCCATGGTCCTCAGTGAGGAAAGGACCTAGAAGAGAGAAGAAGGCCGATAGGAAGTTAAAAGAAATACTTATTTCTTCTTCTCGAAAACCCGATGTGAGGGGGCCCAGTGGGATGTCCATAATTAAAGCATTGTTCTTCATCGACTGTCAGTTTTTTACTAGGTGGCCGATGTATTTGATGCTTTGGTTTTTGCAGGAAAGGGTAAGGGTTCCCAACTTAGCGTGTGACCATCGTCCGAACCGTCTTCTACCAAGTTCATGGGTTGGAACCCATAACAAACTGAAAAAGCACTTCAGCCGGTCGGCGAATGCATGCGGAGGTTGTAGCGGTGTTGAATGAACTACTAATTTGGAACCAGACCGGGTAACTTTAAAGGTGGTCCCGATGTTAGATTCTGAAGAACGGGCGGTTCTATTGGTGATAAATTCAAAAGAAGCTGGCCGCTTTGACTTTGATTAGCCAATCGAGTGCGGAGGGTGTTGTGCTCCTCTTCATTTGTTCCCGTTAACGACCACAAAGCCCAACACTGCTCCTGCCCGCTACTTTCCCACTTGCCCATTTTTACTACTTTGACTATCGCCCGCCAAAGGAATGACTGTTTCCTAAAGCCAACTTCCTTTATCGAGCAGCTCTCTCTATTGACGATAAAAGCGATGGTCCAAGCTGTCTGAAATAAGCGGTAATTTTTCTCAGTCCTAATCCTAATAAATATCACGTGAAGCCCGTGATCACCTTGATTCCTAATGCCTTAATTATCTTATATATATAATAACTTATCGATGTCAACCCCCCTCCTACTCCAGCTAATGCAAAAATGCCTTTGAATGGTCGTAATCATCGACAACCCAACCGACGTCCACCATAGGCTTGGCGAGCTGTCCTCCTAGATTTCTCGAAGGTAATGCCAGGGCCTTTTCAGTACTAATGACTCTTGATGCCAAGAAGGAGACCAACTAGACGAGACATACCATTGTTCATAGGTTGGTAATAAGCCAGGAGATCGAATCAGATTCTTCCCATTTGAGAGGGGTTCTCGTGCCAACCATCGGAAGAAGAACTCGGTTACTCATATTGGATCGGATTGGATTAATAGCTTTGTGCCGATCTCTCTTTCCTGCTTGTCCAAAGAAAATAGAACCTCTTCTAGTTCAAGGTCGAAATCCTCACACCAATCAAAATCTGATTTCTAGTTCACTATTCTTATGATAAGAAGTTATGTCTCATTCATGTGATGAGAAATCTGAGAATGCAAATTACCAAATTTAACATATACGGCATATTATGTGCCCCAAATCGTTTAGACTTATGAAACTAAGAGGGCGAGGAAGGAATGACCCCTCCCCCATTTAACAAAGGGGATCCGTAAGGCGGGCTCACTCACATACTGGATAGGTGACTCGGAATTATAGTGCTAGTTCCGCTCCCTCGCGAAAGAGAAAGCACGAATCTATTACAATCTTAGAAGAGAACAGAGGAGGAAGAAAAATGTTAGTTCTTCATTCCGTCCTTGACCTATGATATGATCAATAGCTTAATCCATCCACTTGACCACCTGGAATTCTTAATTAAACCTTTACCCGAAAAAGGAAATTTGATTTTCTTATTAAATCTTCTTTTCTTAGATTAATATATCATCAGACCGGTATGTTTAAGAAGGAATGCATTGATTTTTGGATTCCTTCTTTCCCCTCTTCGCTTATCTACACCGGCTTACAGATGCCCATATCCTTCATGGATCTTTTTTGTTCATACGAATAATGGCTAGCGGGATTTTGCATTCAATCGAAGTTGCCTTAGTTGGTTTCTGAAGGGATGGCACTCAAGACTCTATATAGTGGTTTATGCCCTTATTTGGCTTCAGGAAGCATTAGAATCCCTTATTTAACTTGCGGGGAAATCAAGGAATAGAAGCTACCATCCTAGGGGAGGACTTATTATCTCTCTACCCAGCTACTCATCTAGCAGCCAAGAACAAGAGAGCTACAACACTCAGTTTGTTGAATGATTTAGGATTAGATGAGAAAACAAACCCTAGGAGAGAGGATCAATAAGATAAGTTAATCGGAGTTCCCGGAAAGAGGGCCACCATTTACTTGACTCTTAGAACCTTTGTTGGTTTTGGGCAACGGGGATCAACTTCCAGGACAAGAAAGGACGATCCATCTATTTATTTGACTGAACCTAGTTCACGAGAAAGAGTCCTAGGGTTCCAAACCTTTTTTTTGCACCGAGAATAAATCAATAGAATCGTCTAATGAATATTCTGATACTAGATTAAGAGGTACCTCGGAAAGCATGAATAGAGGAGGCACATGCCTTCCATTAGAAGAAACCAAGGGTAATTAGCTCATATTTGAATAGGTAGCCTGGTTAACCAGACAAGCTGGAGGGACTTCCTGCCGTAGAGGAAAGGAAATACCTGGGACCTGTACTCCCAAAATTGGGAACTCAGCTTATAATGAAGGGAAGGAGCCACCTTTTATGCGACACTACTATGGTAAAGAGTGAGCCGAGAATATTTTTATTGACATTTCCTTCAGGTCTTAATTCAAGGAAGGACAAGTCCTTATCATCCCGATCGGGATAGACGGGCCTGCCTCGATGCGGGTTAGCACCTCAGGCTCTCTTTCTACTTTCTGTCTGTCTACAAGCGGAAGGCGTTAATGAAAATGTTCAAGTAAAATAGCCATCAAATGCAAATTAATGTTGAGATGGAGTCCTTATGGAGGTACTTATATTATCAGATGAGGCAGAATTAGAACCTGGAGATCAACCCCAAGGACTGACTAAGGGAGCAAGGATTGGATTTCCGACTGCATGACTTGATTCCTCTTCTTCCACTGAGTGCTCCAGTGATAGAATATCTTCTTCCGCTGATTCCTCTTCTTCTGCTGCCGTAGGTCGGTATATCTTTGAAAGCTCAGACGGAGTGAATAAACGGACTCCTCGAGGGCTACTTAAGCCACTTTAGTGCAAAACAGAAGGACTTACGTTGTTGGATGTTGCTCAGTCCTGCTATAACTTAACAACCAAAAAGCACTGTGTCGAACTTCAGCCCCTTCAATTTGGTCATGCGATAACAACCTCTGACGCCCCTACACCATTGCGATAGGAGGGGGTTACCCATCAGCCTACTTTGCCAAGAGGTGACAGGAGTGCAGTGACCTTAGCCCAAACCTACTTAAACAACCTAAAGGCTTGGACCGATCTAAAAGTAGACCTTGTAGAAAAGCAGATAGGAAAGGTAGCCTATAGACTCAAGTGACCAGCTCGGTGAAAACGAACCCCGTATTCCATGTGAGTCAATTGACTTCGATTAGACCAGACCGTCCTAGAGAGGAACGTGCCCACGAGGGCACCACCAGATGTTGTAGATAAACCTACTAAATAAGAAGTTGAGTATATCACAGCTGACCACACCATGGGCTAGCCCATACACCCACTGCACGAGTGGAATACTACTTAGTAAAGTAGAAAGGAACAAGGTCTTATGGCACGATCACTATATCTTCGATTTTGCTTTCTCTCTCCTCTATGGAAAGAGGGGATAATACGTGGCGTGGTATACCTGATCGTTTAGTCAACAAGACTTATGTAAGTCGGCATAGCTCCATATATATGTTTTTTGGAGCTATAACCAATCAATAGAATGAAATGAAATAATGGTAAGCCTAGGGCGACGAACATGGCTCAAGAGTGTCTATAAAAAGCCCCTCTCTTCTTCACTCAAAGAGGTAATGCACCATTTGTTTGAATGGTACTTGATTCATAAATAATTATTCTTTTGAAGTTATACGAACTTTCTAAAAAAGATATGCCATGCTGAGCGTGTCACGAGATATATCGCTCTCAGACTTCTTACGGTAAGGCCAATGCACCAGCCAACCAATGTGGTGGCAAACACGATGTGCTCTATGCTAAGCTATTTACCTTGTAGAAGGAGGAGATATAGAAAGTGTGCCGTGCTTGATTCATAAGATTCTATAATTAATAGTACCAGTATATTGTTTTACTTATCCTGCCTCTCCTGTGACTTTCCGGACCAACCAACCCGAATCTGCCTTCACAAGTCTCTTTGCATTATGGGAGTAGAGCATGCAGCAAAATTGAGCAATAGATCTTAGATGAATTCCATTTTGAAGCATTACTCTTTCTATTTCTGTGCTGGCATTTGAGTTGTCTCCCTTCCTATTTCAATCGAAACACCCAACGCAGATAGCTTTGGTGGCCCTCCTTTCTGCCTCTATCAGGCGGCGACAGCCCCCCCTGCACACCCACAACATAGAGGAGCTGCTCCAACATCCGCACTAGAACCAAGAAAAATGCTTTCCAGAGCGATATATGATGCTAAACCGAGATTAAGATATAGAGAGGTTTTCCTTTTGTTGTCTCGGAGAGACAAAAGCACTCATATGAATGGTGCTAATTCCAATGTACTTTCTAGTCTCGTTTGGTTTCGAGAGCCTCCCTCTCCTCGTCCCTCACCCGTCTTTTAAAAGTTGTCGGCCTGGATTTTCTTTCCTTATGCCGGGGAAAGTACCTCACCCTCACATTTTTACATTTATTATTAGATAGAATTTCCCTGGGTCTCTATAAAACAGAATGAAAAGCCCGGGTGGAAGCACAAACAAAAGGAGAGAGAAAAAGTAGAAAAGAAAGGGGTAAGGTGTATTGTGCTAGTTCTTACTAAGACTTCTTTATCTAACTTTCATTTTTAGTGGTTTCTTTGTTCTCTTATTTGTATTGAAAGAAAGAAAAAACTTCCCTTTCTTTCTCTTCTTTATTTTTGTTTTATCCCTTCGATGAATTTTGGCTATGACCAATGCCCCACTAGCTAAATAGGCATAAGAAAAAGACACCTGAAAAAAAAAGCAAGTTGCACCTTGAATTGAACTCGACGAATTGCGTTTTGCCAGAGAGATTTTTTTAGAAAGATTCTCCATTGGTAATTCAAAAAGAGAAAGAATATAAATAATGGCGCATACGTGGGAAGGGGCGCCCACTACTTATTCATTCAGGGGGGGGGGGACTAGCCTCATTACTGCTCACTGGGCGAGAAGTGCATCTAACCCACCTACCCACTCATCAACCACGGTGTTCAGCTGACTTGCATTGATAGACTCCTATTGTATTGGAATTAGGAGCTCATCTTTTTACTGTTGTCAATGAATCTCTTCCATATTCGATGCTACTCTATGTTAGAACATGTCTATGAATGTTATTCTGATATAAGTGGTCTTATTCTTTGTCCCGTTCTAGGAAGCATTACTCCTTTTTTCATTCCAAATTCAAGAATATGACTGATACGATTAATTGGTCTGTGCGCCTATCTTATTACTTTTTTGTATCTCCCTGTTCTTCGAATACAATTCGATCCTTCTACGGCCAAATCTCAATTCGTGGAAAACTTTCGATGGCTTCCTTATGATAACATCAATTTTTATTTGGATATAGATTGTATCTCTTTATTCTTAACCACATTTCTGATCCATTTTTGCATTTTAGTGGGTTGGTCTGGTATGAGAAGTTATGGGAAATAGTATATTACAAAATTTCTAATTCGTGAATTTATAATGATCGTCGTGTTCTGCATACTGGATCTTCTACTATTCTATGTTCTTCCCGAAAGTGTCCTAATCCCTATGTTGTGCGGAGCTGAGTATCTTCTATTTGTTGGGATAAAGCCTTTCCTCTGCATGGGCCTTGTGCAGTAAACCCCCTACGGGTGATCGTCCGTCGTCTTAAAGTAGTCCCCGCAAAGCTTTCGGAAAGAGGGATAGTCTTGTGTGTAAGTATAGCATTTCTGGTCGAACCCGCCCAACCCAACTAATAAGAACCGAACCTGACAGACACATCTTTTTCCTTTTGGGAGGGTACTCCGAGTAGTGGGTACCTCGTAAGACCTCGACCCACCTACTTGGGTCTTGTATGGATATGCATGAAGGGGTGCTCCTAGGTGTGTGTATGGGTTCTGTTTGTCCGAGAGAAAGGATTCCTCGCCAAGTAAGTTTGCGGGGTGTGGACACACTTGCGCAAATTCGGGTAACGGATAAAAGGGAGAAATTGAAAGGAAACTGTAGCCAACCAGGGATGGACATAAACTCGTAAGCTACCGAAGGTAAGGATAATCGTCCAGGTCTTATTGTGAAAGAAAAATGCCGCCCCGCCACAGCAGACGGGTTACTTCCTCTATCGTCGTCGGGGAGCTCTTGGCGAGGAGACCTTAGGATAAGTTGCTAAAACAAACAGGATGGGAGGATCGACCAAGAGAAAGAGGGTCTTATGGAGGGAGAGGGGAGGGGAAAGGCTTGGGCCTACCTATCCCGATAGGACCCCATAAAAGAAAGAGAGTTGTTGAGAGGTTCCACATTGCCGAGATGAAGCACATCACTTCTGTATGTGATCGTAGTATGTCACATCGTCTCGTCCCCGCTGCATCGACGAGTACCTATGCACTATGTTCCGGTTCACTGATAGGGAAGATAGCGTTGGGGTGGGGGTCGACGATATAATACTAAAGTATGACCGGGGGAGATACATGCTAACTATGGGTAGGAAGCAGGAACCATTATGTGAAGAATTTCGGGGGGTTACAGATCTCTTATACTACCATCGATCGACAGAGCAGAACGACTAGAAAAAGAAGTTAAGTTAGAAAGCCATATGATAGGTGGTAACTATCTTGTATGATTCGGGGGGTAATCGGCGTACTCCGATCAGTGGGGGAGGGGGAATCTTTGGCTCTATCGAACTTACAGGGAATTGGAGGTAGCATTCTACCGATATCAAGTCATGGACTGGTTTCTTCAGCCCTTTTTCTATGTGTTGGTGTTCTATATGACCGACTTAAGACCCGACTTGTTAGATATTACCGAGGTTCAGTGAGCACCATGCCGAATCTCTCTACCATTTTCTTCTCTTCCACTTTGGCCAATATGAGTTCACCTGGTACTAGCAGCTTTATCGGGGAATTTCTCATCTTAGTAGGAGCTTTCCAAAGAAATAGCTTAGTAGCCACATTAGCAGCGCTTGGGATGATTTTAGGCGCGGNTCTATCAGCTTTATCGGGGAATTTCTCATCTTAGTAGGAGCTTTCCAAAGAAATAGCTTAGTAGCCACATTAGCAGTGCTTGGGATGATTTTAGGCGTGGCCTATTCCCTTTGGCTATATAATCGTGTTGTTTTTGGGAATTTAAAACCTGATTTCCTCCATAATTCCTCGATCCAAATGGCAGAAAAGTTTCCATATTTATACCTTTTCTTGTTGGAGGGGCGAGCGTACATGAAAGTACCAAAGAAACTACAGTAAACCAATGTGATCATGACATTGTATGTGCTTGCGATGGTACGGATGTGATTTTCCTCAGTTGGTTTTGGTTGCATAGCCCGTTGCATAAGTCCCCCCCCCCCCCTTTTTATGCATTTCTTTAGTCTTTAGCCCCCCCCGTTTGTATTCATTTCTTTAGTCTTTATGGAGCCAAAGCTTGACCCTACTAAACTAATAAATAAGGCTCACGCTAGGTGCTTACCATTTTTGGTTATAGGGTTGGGGTAGCTTGCTGGGTGAGACTGATAGAAAGAAAGAATGGGGGGGCAACATGCATGGTACTTCTCGACCCTGTCTCCGAGAGATAGTTGAACTAGCGACTCATGAATCTACCAGGTTAGACGAGCCAACAACTCGAAGGCGTTTGGTCTGCTTTTTAAGCAAGAATCACAACCTTACCTTATCTTCACCATGATACGCACTCCAAGTTCTTATGGCAGAGCACAGGGAGATTTATCATCAGTATGATGATTGGAATAGAAACCAGAAGCATGACTGGAGTCCTCATGGTACAAGATAATCAAACCTTCATACAGCAAGGTGAGGCTCTGCCCTTCCCCTAGAATCCACTCTGGGTCGGAGGAGCAACTAGTCAAACTTATTGAGCAGCCGAGATATTGAACAATGAACATTTGAAACAATTCCTTGCCTCACCCTGAGATGAGAGGGAAGGTCGATTTGACTGGAATCCTGGACTTGATCTTGAATCCTACACCGGTTAATGATGCCATGGGGGAAGTTTTTCGTTTATCTTCAATGATGTCCCAGTCGAGGCTCGTCCATGCCCAATCCCAATGGGCCTTCAATTTGCCCCTACCTTAGCTCTATAATCCACTTGTCTTCCCTAGTCCCTGAAAGCCCTCCGGGGGCCTAACCCTCTTTCTCCACTCGAGTCTAAAGTTCAGCAACTTTCATCATTAACGAAAACCTGTGCTAATAAGACAAAAAAATGGAGAGTCTATGCCTTGAATTAATCAATAACAATGGATTAGTGGAATGAGGGATTAAGAGACGGATAGGGACAAAATGGCCTATCAATTATTGGTTGACCTTCCGTTGAACTAGTCACTGAGCTCTCAACTGAGTTGTTTAGGTTCTGGAATTTCATCTCTAGTTGGGGGTTTCGATTAGAACAAATATGGTGCGGGTTCATCTCTCTCGACCAGTTCATATTCAAGGGAGGGTGATCGAGGGGACCCAGACTTTCGATCTCTTCTCTTTGGTGGGACCTTTCCTATCAAGAGTGTGTTGGGCAGGCCAAGGAAGATGGATTGGATCGAGAGGCGATGCTTATGCCTCTTCTTTATCGATAGAATTCCCATCATTTTCAGTCTACGGCGAAGGAGACAAGGGCGAGGCACCGAACATGTTCTACCCTCAACCTCCATCCGTCATTAGTAATCTCAATTCGCTTTTCCTATTCACTAGTACACTGCGCGCTACAACTAGCAGCCCCTTTACTAGGTTGGGAAAAGGCTAGCGCGCTAGCGCGCAACGGCTGATGAAAAGCCAGCAACTTGTTAGGAGTCAGTTTTGGCTTGCCCCTTTCCTCTTATTAGTCAGATAGGTTTTCCACCCTATACAAGGGGCTGCTTGCTGCTCGCCCCTATCTCTAAAGTGGCTTATGCACGGAACTTGTTACCACTAAACGACGAAGCCAGGAGCGGAAGGAGGGACTTGAACCCTCAACCTCAGCCTTGGCAAGGCTATGCTCTACCATTAAGCTATTTCCGNGCACTGCGCGCTACAACTAGCAGCCCCTTTTCTAGGTTGGGAAAAGGCTAGCGCGCTAGTACGCAACGGCTGATGAATAGGCAGCAACTTGTTAGGAGTCAGTTTTGGCTTGCCTCTTTCCTCTTATTAGTCAGATAGGTTTTCCACCCTATACAAGGGGCTGCTTGCTGCTCGCCCCTATCTCTAAAGTGGCTTATCCACGCAACATGTTACCACTAAACGACGAAGCCAGGAGAGGAAGGAGGGACTTGAACCCTCAACCTCAGCCTTGGCAAGGCTATGCTCTACCATTAAGCTATTTCCGCCAGCTAGGGTAGTGGCGAAGCACTACTGAGCAATTCACGTATCACTTGATACGGACGACTTCTGTTTTTCCGCCGGACCACAGTCTTGACCTCCGATCGAGCTACGAACACGAGTAGNTCTAGGGTAGTGGCAAAGCACTACTAAGCAATTCACGTAACACTTGATACGGACGACTTCTATTTTTCCGTCGGACCACAGTCTTGACCTCCGATCGAGCTACGAACACGAGTAGATTGACAGTAAGGAGGGAAAGGGCCGGCTGGGCCTGCCTTTTCAATCCATCTCTGGCCGCACAATGACGCTATTGGTACTAGTTGTAAGGAGTCTTGGTCTCGAGTCAATATAGGGCATCATTTCATTCTCGTAATAGGAATGAGTGCACCACAAGGCAAGACAAGTTGCTCCCTTACCTCACAGCGGCGGCATCTGCCTTTGATGCACGTGTTTTGTTCATATTCCTACATAGTTAAGAGCAAAATTGTCCCTAAGGAGACCACTTGTGTCTTTCTTGGATATGCTCAGTCCGGGTATATATATATGCTATGACGTGAAATCCAAGAGAGTCGATGTATCCTTAATGCTCTCTCTTAATAGGGTCGCCTCATATTTTCCTTAACCTAATTAATCAGCCCCGGGGGAGAATGATGATGGAGATGTATTGCCTTCTCCTGTTCATCAACTCGAACCTCATTCTTCTGCAGTTGATATTATAGATTAGCATCACTCTTCAAGCCAGCATCATTGCTCAGCATTTTCTGTCGATTCTCAGCTTATTCAGCTGACCTTAGAGAATTCCTATCACCAGGCACAACATGTTTATTCTCGGCGGCAATTATAGTCTCTTTCCCAGGGCTAGGCTACTCCAGAAGATTAGCAGTTTAGCCCAGTGCCTTCCTCAAATTCTGGATCCCGCTCTCAGCTTTGTCGAAAATCCTCTCAAGTTTCTTATCATGTTGAAGGCTTATGAAACATTTTCAGCAAAAGATCGAGCTTACCTCCTCCCAGTTCAATCTTCTCATGAAACTGAATCATTTGTTGAAGCCTCCAATCATTCTTGACGGAGAGATGCTATACAGGAAGAAATCAATGCCCAAGAAAAAAATAATAAGACTTAGTCTCATTACCTGCAAGGAAAGAAGCCATTGGCTGTAAGTGGATTTACAAGATCAAGCATAAAGTGGGTGGCTCGATAGATAGATCCAAGGCTAGATTAGTAGATAAAGGATTCCTTCAAGAATATTGAGTCGAACCCCTTTAGAGATAGGGAAAACATTTGCTTCATGTTGCTAATCACCATTCGTGGCATTCGTGCCTTGGCTGCAATCAAAAGGTGGCCTTGTTTCAATTTGACGTGAAGAATAGAATGCCTTTCAACAACATAAGGGAAGGGGGCAAGAATAAGTTTCTATTCAGCCTCCTCCAACTCCAAACTTCTCTTCTCCTAGGAATCCTAACTTGGTATGCAAGCTCAAGAAAGCGATTTATGTTACGGTCTCTGGCAAGCTAAAGCAGGCACCAAGAGCTTGGTTTGAAAGGTTATAAGAGACGAAATAGGAGTAGAGGAAGGAGCCAATTTTCAAATAAGTAAATCGGATCATTCAATGTTTATAAGGAGGTCGACATCAGGTATTGTCCTTCTTCTGCTTTATGTGGATGACATTGCTTTCTCTAGTAATGACTTAGCTTCGATAAATGAGCTTAAGAGAAGATTAAGAACCCAGTTTGATATGAAAGATTTAGGAGACTCAAAGTCTCTTCTGGAGATTAAAGTGATGAGGTCGCAAAGAGTTTTGGAACCNATGGATGACATTGATTTCTCTAGTAATGACTTAGCTTCGATAAATGAGCTTAAGAGACGATTAAGAACCCAGTTTGATATGAAAGATTTAGGAGATTCTAAGTTTCTTCTGGAGATTAAAGTGATGAGGTCGCAAAGAGTTTTGGTACACAGTGCAAGTATTCATTGGATTTATTGTCAAAATATGGTCTTTCTGTATGCAAACTGGAAGAAGATCTAAAATTAGCCTCGGATGCAGGAGAGCTATTGGATGACCCATCTACTTGCAAGGAGACTTGTTGGGACTCTTTTCTTCCTGACTAATTATCGCCCAGACATTGCTTACACTTACAACATAGGAGGGAGTGATTAGCCGATATTATATGGACAAGCCAAGATCATCTCACTTAGAAGTTGCTTTTCGGATTCTGCGATACATCAAAACCTCACCAGGAAAAGGTTGATTCTTGTCTACGTCATCCTCTATTCAACTGTCTTGTTACTATTATACTTATTTCATTAATGCAGTAGATTATTCTGATTGGATTTCTAACATCGTCCACATGCCCAAAAGGGATAGATGTGTTCGCGTATGCATCTATTTTTGAAATCTCAATAAATCATGTTCCCAAAGATGATTTTCCGCTGCTGAACATTGATTTACTCGTGGACAAGGCTACTGTAAAAGTATGCCTACTACTCTTTTTTGACGATTCAAAATCTTGTCGTCGGCTTCCTCGAGGTATAGTTCGTTTTGTAATAGGAGTCCCATTGGGATTTTACGGAGCTTGACCTGCTTTCGCACTAACTCACCATTTGGTGATTTTGTTCGTAGCAGCCCAAGTATATCTAGGAGTTCCTTTTACATGCTACGCTATCCTCGGCGATGATATCGTCATTGGAGATGAGCAGGTGACTGAGCGTTATCGCGAGCTAATTTTGCCACTGAATGTTCCATTTTCCTTAGATAATTCATTAGTATCGTCAGTTGGTGCTTTGGAGTTTGCTAAGCGGTTCTTCGTACGCGGAGTGACTAAGGACTTTTTCCCTGTCTCCTGTCACATGTTAAGATCCTTAGTTAGTTCCATATCCCTTGTTCCTGTAATGAGGGATATTATGTCTAAGGATCTTCCATTGTCGTATCGTTTACGGGAAGTTGGGTACCGGGTGTATACTCGACGCACGGCGCCTCCTAGGACATACTGGAATCGACATTTTGTCGTCTTTCACTCACCGAACGGTGTGTGTCCTCTCCCTTTTTCGATCTGGTTAAGCTCAACCACTGGTAAACACTTAACCTCTTATCAACAAGGTATGGTGAGGGGACCTGATTAGGCTCTTGACCCCTCGATTTTTGAGAAACTCGGTGATCTCAAAGTTTTTCGAAGTCTGGTCAGAGTACGACTGGTTAGGGGAGCATGGGTTTTGTCTGAATGGATGAAGTTTATTCTCTCTTACTGGTCTTGGTATTACAATATCACAGAGGAAACAAATACTCCTATTAAAATGCTACTTAGCCCATAGGTTGTGCCACTAGTGACTAAGCATACAAAGAAATTATATCATTTTAATAATAACTAATAACGGCACAGTCTTCCGGTGTTACGACCTGGTGCTCTCTTGTGAATAGCCAAAAGCTCTTGACGTAGGGAGATTCATTCCAGTCTGCTTACCTCAATTTGTGCCCTATTCGACACTAAAGCAGGCGGGGTGGCGACCTCGTCTTAAGATAAGATATAGGCAATAAGACTTTAAGCGCACCTGGACGCCTTTGCCCATAGAGGATACTGGGGACGAAAGTCTCTGGGGGGGTACTATGGAGAAAGTCTCCCATTGCTTTCGCAAACCAGTGGGGACACCCCTCCCCTCCTTCCCAAAAGGAGTTTTACACGCGACGATCTTTATTTGAAATATGAGCCGGTAAAATCTTTCCCTTTGAATGTATTTACCCCTATGAACCTGATCCAGACAAGTCTTTCTGTTTATTGGAAGGTTTATACATAATACATAACCAAAGGATTGCTAGTGTATCCATTACCTGATAAAACGATCTTTTCCGGTAAAAACATGATCTTTCCTTTGTGTTCAGCTACAGCGGAAACCTCCAAATATAGAGCTTGTGGTCTTATGTTCCAACCCAGTTCCAACAATGCACTTCTCGGCATATCATCGGTAGGGGAAAGCGGAACTGCTTGAAGCTGTATACTAAATACAACAAGCCTGTTTCGCATCATTATGCTCAATCAAAGGAATGAGGGAAGCTAAAATAAAAAATATTGGCAGGAAGGGAATATTGGAAGATGAATCTTTTCCCTGGATCTGGAACAACTTGTTCTTCCTGACCCGATTCAATGCCAAAATATTTCTTGTCCCTACTATAAAGTATTCATATTCCCTAAAGAAAGTATTTGTTCCTTGATCTCTAAGATATTTCATAAACAATTGTATGTATCCTCAATTACCAATCCTTGCATGAATATGGGTTGTGCTCGAGAGGCTATGAATCGATTGGACATACCAACTGAATGAATTGTAACACTCGTAATGATCGACTTTACGAAGATTCCATTAGATTCCAGAAGCTCGTAGCATTGGTCCGGCACAATTCCCAAACTTAAGAAGCTGGGGGCGTGCCCGCCTGCCCCTGACCTGCCTCTGATTACTGAAAGTGAATTCGTATTCAATTATCTTAAGCCGGCCTATCATTCATTGGTTAGGGTTAGTGAAAAAAGCTAGCTGGAAGTAATCTCTTCTTTTCAGTGAAACCTAAAGGCCCTAGTATAGTAGGAGTGTGGTGCGTGCTCTCTTTATTCTGTAGATGCGCCCCTGGGAAGGGAAGCCATAATTTTTGATGTAGATCAATCAACCCCGCCATGTTTAAGTGATCGCCCTGAGCCGAGCGATATTGGAGACCGCCTTAATGATTGTTCGTAATGGGCCTACCATTTAACATACGTATGTCATGTAGTTTTTGTACATTTGTCGTCCCTCATTCCCTCTCCCACCTTTTCTATCCATCATTAGAAGTAGGGCGGGTGGCGTACCTCACTGAGCTATCGATCGCGAATCTATCGCCCAGTTCAAACAACCTTCCGTCCGGTGCCTTTGCTACTGATTTGACCACTTCTCATCGTTAATCCGGGTTCGCCTTAGCCCTCGCCCCAGAGTTCTTATGAAGACTCTAGTGGTGCATGTGTATGATAGTCCCCCCCCCCCCC
>AWOL01S0057033.1:3553-36864 GCA_000715115.1 Nicotiana otophora
CCCCCCACCCTTATGTGGTCGGCCTTCTTACCAGTCTGCCTCCTTTCTCTTGATGGAATATATCAATACCCGAGCTCAAGCTTTGCTTGCGTTCTTCACCGACGCTCGCCAGATGTATCACTCATATCGCTCCCCACGGAGCGGTAAGGAGTCTTCTTTTGTGTTATAATCTTTACGGGAATGAATAGCATATGTTGGTTGAGAATTTCACGGGCATTCATTGATAATGACTTTGCCAGGTTATAGGGAGGATACTCTTCTTTTTTGTTGATCGAGCCGGTTTCCCTCATTCCACTCGTCCAGACCTCTTAGAGAAATTGTACAATCGATTCCACAAAGATAGCCAATTCTATTATCAAAGAAATAAGGAAAGGGGCGACAATTTGGCACCAGATATCCGGAGGTGTGGAAAGAGCAGCTGTGAGAAGCGGATAACCCATCAAAAACGGCGATTGTTCGTGGAGGTTTCTATAGAAAGATCCCTTGGTTTTGACAAACGGATCACAATTACAGGTACCTGGGAGCATGCCAATGGAATGAACAAAATACGAACAGTTAACGTAATATGGTCATAGATCTTAGGTTGTAACTTGATCATGAGCAAATTTGTTGATGTTGAACCTATGAAGTATGGAAGGTGCCAAATATTAGGAACTATCGGGGAGGAGTTAGGAACAGGAACAAGGAGAAGCGAGAACCACTTAAATAGAGGAATTGATTGTGTTCCGTCCTTTGTTCCCCATAGCAACTGGGGATCAAAAAGCACTAAATTTGATGACTTATTAAGGGAAAGATGAAGTAAGAGCATGCTATTGGAGACGTTGCAACATATGTCGGGAAGGCCTCCTTTGATTGTGTACGAACGAAATACAAATCTAAAGGCAGGGTAAGAACGGGTTTAGCTAATGGAGATATTAACTCTTCCGAGAACCAGTAACGCGTAAGCCATGTCAAACCAAGACCAATCAATATCCGAACGGAACGCATTCGAACTTCTCCTAGAATAGTTTCTAGTGCGAAATGAAATTCATAGGATATATATGAGTAATTCAAAGGATAAATATAAATATTTGATAGGATTCGATTCATTTTAGTAATGAACAAAACAAATAGGATTGATTATGTATCACAATTTCATCACTACATCGAAGGCTTTTTTGTAAATATATTGATAAGATAGCTTGGTATCCAAACATAAAGAATTATGATCCTTCTTGTGTACATAAGAAATTGGGTGGGTATAGGGCATATAACAAAAAGGGTTTCCTCGATCATAAAATAAAAAAAGAAAAAGCAGACAGGAACAGTTTGATTCTTTAAACAAGCAGGTTTTGGCTTCTTTTTTAGCACCCTAATTCTCTTGTTGGCTTTGATACCATGAAATAAAATANGGGATTTATTATGTATCACAATTTCATCACTACATCGAAGGCTGTTTTGTAAATATATTGAAAAGATAGCTTTGTATCCAAACATAAAGAATTATGCTCCTTCTTGTGTACATAATAAATTGTGTGGGTATAGGGCATATAACATAAAGGGTTTCCTCGATCATAAAATAAAAAAAGAAAAAGCAGACATGAACAACTTGATTCTTTAAACAAGAAGGTTTTGGCTTCTCTTTTATCACTATAATTATCTTGTTGGCTTTGATACCATGAAATAAAATAGAGAAAAGACCTCAAAGAGAATAAATAAATAAAACCATTTTCAAGAAACAAACTCCAGTGAACCCCTTTTCTCCCATTCATTGCCCATTGAAAGAAGTCAAAATAAAAAAAAGAATATAATGCTCTAGTCGAATTAACGACTTTCAACGCTCATGATATTTGAAAGAGATTTCAACATGGAGTGGAGACTCCATAACGTACAAAGAGTGAGCTGTCTATGAATATCGTCCCAATTCAATCCTTCCTTATAAGTTCTCGCTCAATCGAAAGGATATAATACATACGAAACCTTAGCTTCGCTGTCTTTATGAGGTCTATCCTTCACCACGACATTAGTGGCTTAGCTCTTCGCGCTTCTCGCAGGCTATTTTATAGAGAGAGAGTAAGGGGGGGTGGGGGCACGGAAGATTGGTCCGCTCCGAAAAGTTGAGTTTTTCGGTTTGCCCCCCTTATGTGGTTGGCCTTCTTACCAGTTTGCCTCCTTTCTCTTGATGGAATATATCAATACCCGAGCTCAAGATTTTCTTGTGTTCTTCATCGACGCTCACCAGATATATCACTCATCCCGCTCCCCACGGAGCGATAAGGAGTCTTCTTGTGTGTTATAATCTTTACGGGAATGAATCCCATATGTTGGTTGAGAATTGCTCGAGAATTCATTGATAATGACTTTGCCAATTTCTAGGGAGGCTAATCTTCTTTTTTGTCGATCGAGCCACTTTCCCTCATTCCACTCGTCCAGACCTATTCGCGAACTTGTACAATCGATGCCAAAAAGATAGCCAATTCTATTATCAATGAAATAAGGAAAAGGGCGATAATTTGGCACCACATATCCGGAAGTGTGGAAAGAGTAGTTGTGAGAAGCGGAAAACCCATCAGAATATGACGATTGTTCGTGGAGGTTTCTATAGAAAGACCCCTTGGTTCTGACAAACGGATCATAATTACAG
Source organism: Nicotiana otophora (assembly GCA_000715115.1). NCBI lineage: Eukaryota > Viridiplantae > Streptophyta > Magnoliopsida > Solanales > Solanaceae > Nicotiana > Nicotiana otophora. Next base: position 6,177 of record AWOL01S0057033.1, read on the forward strand.
GTACCTGGGAGCATACCGATGGAATGAACGAAATACGAACAGTTAACTTAATATGGTCATAGATCTTAGGTTGTAACTTGATCATGAGCGAATTTGTTGATGTTAAACCCATGAAGTATGGAAGGTGCCAAATATTAGGAACTACCCGGGGAGGAGTTAGGAACAGGAACAAGGAGAAGCGAGAACTACTTAAATGGAGGAATTTATTGTATTTCGTCCTTTGTTCCCCATAGCCACTGGGGATCAAAAAGCACTCAATTTGATGACTTATTAAGGGAAAGATGAAGTAAGAACATGCTATTGGAGATGTTGCAACATATGTCGGGAAGGCCTTCGTTGATTGTGTACGAGCAAAATACGAATCCAAAGGCAAGGTAAGAAAGGGTTTAGCTAATGGAGATATTAACTCTTCCGGGAGCTAGTAACGCGTAAGCCATGTCAAATCAAGACCAATCAATATCTGAACGTAACAGATTCGAACTTCTCCTAGAATAGTTTCTGGTGCGAAATGAAATTCATAGGATATATATGAGTAATTCAAAGGATAACTATAAATATTTGATACGATTTGATTCATTTTAGTAATGAACAAAACAAATAGGATTGATTATGTATCACAATTTCATCACTACTTTAAAGGCTATTTTGTAAATATAAAGAATTATGCTCCTTCTTGTGTACATAAGAAATTGGGTGGGTATAGGGCATATAAAAAAACGTGTTTCCTCGGTCATAAAATAAAAAAAGAAAAAGTAGACATGAACAGCTTGATTTTTTAAACAAGAAGGTTTTGGCTTCTTGTTTAGCACTATAATTCTCTTGTTGGCTTTGATACCATGAAACAAAATAGAGAAAAGACTTTCAAGAGAATAAATAAATAAAACCATTTTCAAGAGACAAACTCCAGTGAACCCCTTTTCTCCCATTCATTGCCCTTTGAAAGAAGTCAAAATAAAAAAAGAATCTAAAGCTCTAGTCGAATTAAAGACTTTCAACGCTCATGATATTTGAGAGAGCTTTCAACATGGAGTGGAGACTCCATAACATACAAAGAGTAAGCTATCTATGAATATCGTCCCAATTCAAGCCTTCCTTATAAGTTCTCGCTCGATCGAAAGGATATAATACATTCAAAACTTTCGCTTCGCTGACTTTATGAGGTCTATCCTTCACCACGACATTAGTGGCTTAGCTCTTCGCGCTTCCCGCAGGCTATTTTATAGAGAGAGAGTGGGGGGGCAGAAGATTGGTCCGCTCCGAAAAGATGAGCTTTTCGGTTCGCCCCCCTCCCCCCCTTATGTGGTCGGCCTTCTTACTAGTCTGCCTCCTTTATCTTGATGGAATATATTAATACCCGAGCTCAATCTTTGCTTGCGTTCTTCACCGAGTCTCGCCAGATATATCACTCATCCCACTCCCCACGGAGCGGTAACGAGTCTTCTTCTGTGTAATAATCTTTACGGGACTGAATTGTATATGTTGGTTGAGAATTGCTCGGGAATTCATTCATAATTACTTTGCCAAGTTCTAGGGGGGCTACTCTTCTTTTTTGTTGATCGATCCGCTTTCCCTCATTCCACTTGTCCAGACCTCTTCACGAACTTGTACAATCGATGCCACAAAGATAGCCAATTCTATTATCAAAGAAATAAGAAAAGGGGCGACAATTTGGCACCAGATATCCGGAGGTGTGGAAAGAGCAGCTGTGAGAAGCGGAAACCCTATAAGAAAATGACGATTGTTCGTGGAGGTTTCTATAGAAAGACCCCCTCGTTCTGACAAATGGATCACAATTACAAGTACCTGGGAGCATACCAATGGAATGAATGAAATACGAACAGTTAACATAATATGATCATAGAACTTAGGTTGTAACTTGATCATGAGCGAATTTGTTGATGTTGCACCCATGAAGTATGGAAAGTGCCAAACATTGGGAACTACCCGAGGAGGAGTTAGGAATAGGAACAAGGAGAAGCGAGAACCACTTAAATGGAGGAATTTATTGTATTTCGTCCTTTGTTCCCCATAGCAACCATGGATCAAAAGCACTAAATTTGATGACATATTAAGGGAAAGACGAAGTAAGAGCATGCTATTGGAGACGTTTCAACATATGTCGGGAAGGCCTCCGTTGATTGTGTACGAACAAAATATGAATCCAAAAGCAAGGTAAGAAAGGGTTTAGCTAATGGAGATATTAACTCTTCCGGGAACGAGTAACGCATAAGCCATGTCAAACCAAGACCAATCAATATCCGAACGGAACGGATTCGAACTTCTCCTAGAATAGTTTCCTGTGGGAAATGCAATTCATAGGATATATAGGAGTAATTCAAAGGATAAATATAAATATTTCATACGATTCGATTCATTTTAGTAATGAACAAAACAAATAGGATTGATTATGTATCACAATTTCATCACTACATTGAAGGCTGTTTTGTAAATATATTTATAAGATAGCTTTGTATCCAAACATAAAGAATTATGATCCTTCTTGTGTACATAAGCAATTGGGTGGGTATAGGGCATATAACAAAAAGGATTTCCTCGATCATAAAATAAAAAAAGAAAAAGCGGACAAGAACAACTTGATTCTTTTAACAAGAAGGTTTTAGCTTCTTTTTTAGCACTATAATTCTCTTGTTGGCTTTGATACCATTAAATAAAATAGATAAAAAGACCTTTAAGAGAATAAATAAATAAAACCATTTTCAAGAGACAAACTCTAGTGAACCCCTTTCCTCCCATTCATTGCCCTTTGAAAGAAGTCAAAATAAAAAAAAGAATCTAACGCTCTCGTCGAATTGAAGACTTTCAATGCTCATGATATTTGAAAGACCTTTCAACATGGAGTGGATACTCCATAACATACAAAGAGTAAGCTATCTATGAATATCGTCCCAATTCAAGCCTTCCTTATAAGTTCTCGCTCGATCGAAAGGATATAATACATTCGAAACTTTAGCTTCGCTGACTTTATGAGGTCTATCCTTCACCACGACATTAGTGGCTTAGCTCTTCGCACTTCCCCCATGCTATTTTATAGAGAGAGAGTGGGGGGGGGGGCAGAAGAATGGTCCGCTCCAAAAAGATGAGTTTTTCGGTTCGCCCCCCTCCCCCCCTTATGTGGTCGGCCTTCTTACTAGTCTGCCTCCTTTATCTTGATGGAATATATCAATACCCGAGCTCAAGCTGTGCTTGCATTCTTCACCGATGCTCGTCAGATGTATCACTCATCCCGCTCCCCACGGAGCGGTAATGAGTCTTCTTCTGTGTTATAATCTTTATGGGAATGAATTACATATGCTGGTTGAGAATTGCTCGGGAATTCATTCATAATTACTTTGCCAAGTTCTGGGGGGGCTACTCTTCTTTTTTGTCGATCGAGCCTCTTTCCCTCATTCCACTTGTCCAGACCTCTTCACGAACTTGTACAATCGATTCCACAAAGATAGCCAATTCTATTATCAAAGAAATAAGAAAAGGGGCGACAATTTGGCACCAGATATCTGGAGGTGTGGAAAGAGCAGCTGTGAGAAGCGAAAAACCTATCAGAAAATGACGATTGTTCGTGGAGGTTTCTATAGAAAGACCCCTTCGTTTTGACAAATGGATCACAATTACAAGTACCTGGGAGCATACCGATGGAATGAACGAAATACGAACAGTTAACATAATATGATCATAGAACTTAGGTTGTAACTTGATCATGAGCGAATTTGTTGATGTTGAACCCATGAAGTATGGAAAGTGCCAAACATTGGGAACTACCCGAGGAGGAGTTAGGAACAGGAACAAGGAGAAGGGAGAACCACTTAAATGGAGGAATTTATTGTATTTCGTCCTTTGTTCCCCGTAGCAACTGGGGATCAAAAAGCACTAAATTTGATGACATATTAAGGGAAAGACGAAGTAAGAGCATGCTATTGGAGACATTTCAACATATGTCGGGAAGGCCTTGATTGTGTACGAATCCAAAATCAGGGTAAGAAAGGGTTTAGCTAATGGAGATATTAACTCTTCCGGGAACGAGTAACGCGTAAGCCATGTCAAACCAAGACCAATCAATATCCAAAAGGAACGGATTCGAACTTCTCCTAGAATAGTTTCTTGTGCGAAATGAAATTCATAGGATATATAGGAGTAATTCAAAGGATAAATATAAATATTTCATACGATTCAATGCATTTTAGTAATGAACAAAACAAATAGGATTGATTATGTATCACAATTTCATCACTACATTGAAGGCTGTTTTGTAAATATATTGATAAGATAGCTTTGTATCCAAACATAAAGAATTATGATCCTTCTAGTGTACATAAGAAATTGGGTGGGTATAGGGCATATAACAAAAAGGGTTTCCTCGATCATAAAATAAAAAAAGAAAAAGCGGACAAGAACAACTTGATTCTTTTAACAAGAATGTTTTGGCTTCTTTTTTAGCACTATAATTCTCTTGTTGGCTTTGATACCATGAAATAAAATAGAGAAAAAGACCTTTAAGAGAATAAATAAATAAAACCATTTTCAAGAGACAAACTCTAGTGAACCCCTTTCCTCCCATTCATTGCCCTTTGAAAGAAGTCAAAATAAAAAAAAAGAATCTAACGCTCTCGTCGAATTGAAGACTTTCAATGCTCATGATATTTGAAAAACCTTTCAACATGGAGTGGATACTCCATAACATACAAAGAGTAAGCTATCTATGAAAATCGTCCCAATTAAGGTCTTGTTCCGCACTTAAATGGATAACTCAAACCCTTACCTTGACCGGTTTGTAGTGGAAAACCTCAATGACATAATCATTTATAGTCACTCAGTGGAGGTTTAGAACCCTGAGTACAGTGTTCCGGGTGTAGCAGGAAAAGAGGCTGTTCGTGAAAGAGTACTCAGACGAAAGTGCTATTTCTTGGCCATTGGATCAGCAAGGGTATGATTCAGATGGATCAAGAGAAGACCAGATCTGTTGTGGACTGGGAAGTGCCGAAGAAGGAGAGAGCAGGCTACAGTGGTGAAGCTGGATGCTCGAAGCAAGACATCGCAGGATGAGTAGCAAGTTACCACAACCTAGGAGGGGTTTATAGGAAGCCAAAAAACGTGAGCCTTTTTACATACTTATTAAAGAGGGATAGTGCCAGGAGAACGTCGAGACGCCATCAGTTTGGAATGCGTGGCCAGCAGAGCTTGTTGTAGAGGAGATAAGAAAAGGCTTAGCAGAGGGGATCTGCTAACAGTTATGAATTTGGAGGAGTGGGGCATTTTTCTCGTTACTGTTCCAACATTCAGACCAATGAATGTTGCTAGGGGAGAGCATAATAGATCACCTGAAGATGGAAGAGTGAACCTTGTCGAGTCTAGAGCCCAGGAAGCTCTAAAGGTAAGTTCAAGTCGGAAACATATCGGGGGTTCTCAAGCTTAGGAGAGAAGACAGTTTTGCTGTCGTTAGATTGTGTGGCAACATCAGTAGAAAGAAGGAGAAGACGGAAGGCTGTATTCAAAATCTATGTCGGAATTGGCCAGTGCAAAGATAATCATTGATGCTGTGAGTTTGGATAAGATAGCGTCCACGGAAATGGTAGATCAGATGGGGCCAGGGAAGTTAAAGTAGGACGTTTGGTGTGATGTCATCCTTATAGACATATTACATATCCTACTCGAAAGACCTTGGTAATACGAGTAGGGTTCTACTTGCGTAGAGAGAACACCGCTTTACTTTTAATGGGAAACATGGTTATTGCCATCAGAAGACTTTGGTTGGCTAAGGAGAAAGGGTGTTTGTTGGCATACCATTTCTGGATGTGGGAAATAGTCTATAGAATGCTATGCCTTGATAGCAACAAAGTCAACTAGCAAAGCCGATTCGGGGATCGGTGGGACGCCGTAGCTTTAAGAGATAGGGGCGGAGGCAATCAGAAAGGCTTTTTAGGAATGAGGCCCCCTCCCTTGTCAAAGGGAAGTGCAGATATTTATCTTTCTGCGACACTCTTTCGACTTGATGCCGCCTCTGAATCCACAAGTACCGGCTTGATTACCCCGTAAGATAAGAGGAGGATATAAAAGCAGATTTAGTTGCAGTTAGGAGCGCGTCTAACTTGCAAAGCGGCTTCTTGCTTATCCCCATTTTCAAATGAGGAGATCTGATGTCAAGTGTAGAAATTGCTGTCAAAGGGGCGGGAAAGCCTCAGTCTTTGTTCAACGCCTGCTTGGCTAGCTCAAAAGGAAGCAGCTGGAGTGTGTAGATGGGCTTTGAATAAGAGTTGGGTGATTTATTTCCAATAATGCCAACGATGGATGATATTATGGATTAATTGCCTGTCGGGAGCGTGTTACTTTTCAAAGCTTACCTTATATTATTAAAGAAAGGGGAAAGGGCTTATTTTATAGAGAGAGAGTAAGGGGGGTTTTCTGGAGCTTTGAAGCAGGGCCACATATATTGCAAAAATTTCAAAGACGGGATGGAAAGTCTTTCATTAGAAGAGATGGTAGGCTTGATACAGATACAGTTGCTTATCACCCACTTCAGAATCAAGCAGTTCAGTTTGACTATACCCGCCTTAATTCCCTCATTCATGACAGATGGAAGCAGGTTATGGATCTGTTCAAGTTGGTCGATCAATCCCTCCTTTCTTTCCCCTTCCTCCGGACACCTTAGAATAGATTTGATTGGAGGGAGGGTGAGGAACGAACACAGTGGTATGACTGTTGGGATCCCAATCGGCTTGTATCAGCGGAAAATGGAACTATCGAATCACGTGTGACTTGCTTTATTGGGATGGGAAGAATTGCAACATCAGTATTTCTTTCCTTCCCTAAATTAATCCACTAGTAGGTAGCAGTAGGAAAGATCCATTATGGTGGGATGGACCGTTCTCAAATTCTGGTCGGCATTTCTGTCAATCGGCGGAAGACTCACGCATACTGGGAGGGTACGACTTCAAAGGATGGACTCGATTGAACGACCAACCACTTGCTATTTTTGTTGGAGATGAAATCCAAAAGACCATTATTAACGTGTAGTAGATTGGCCCGAGTGCGTAATAGGCCAGTCGAGAAGTAATTAAATCAATAGATTGAATGACAGATAAAGGATCACAGGATGAGAGGGGTAGATCTACCCAATATGGACCGATAATGGATGGTCCCTAACAAATGCTTATCTCTCTTCTCGCATTCCATTCATGCCCTAACGACTATCCCTCTTTGGGGGAGAGAATCACTTACTGGATTGAACCCAAGGATAGGTTTGATCAGCCGGGTGTTGGATCAAATGAATATTCAACCGCGTCATCATGGCAGCTATGGATGTCCAACCTTTAGATGTCTTCTTTCTCAATAAAGGTGAGTATGGAAAGTCCGAAGGCAAATCCAGCAACTGCTGGCTAGAAGGAGAAAACTTCTTTTGCCAATCATAGCTCCAAAACTAGTAAGGGCACTCGTGCCTCAGCAAGCCACCCCAACCCCCTACCGCCAAAGCTTGACTTTACTAAACAAGCAAGAAAAGCTCCTTCTATATTATTAGTCAAGCGCTAATGAGCAATAAAACGCATATTCCCTAAGAAGCAACTTCGTGAGCTGCTGCGCCCTTGCTTCTTGATTTAGAACGATTACTCGTTAGCTAGGCCGTTTTCAATAAGGTTCGTGCTAGGCGCTCACCTTTTTTGGCTAAGTCGTATCGTATCTTGCTGGTAATGGATTGATTCTTGAATCTTGCTTGGTTTAGGCAGGTAATTGTTGAGAGGCACTTGTTGGATTTCATTAGGTATACATAGGTACACATAGGACTTTCTTGCAATACATAGTGGTGGGCTTTGAATCACATGAAGCCCATATAGATGTCCACTCCTATTTCCTCTAAAGCTCTCCCTGTGGGGAACACAATCAGTCCATACAAGGACCTACTGAGTCATCCACCCTTGCATCTATTTGATGCATCATCACATGGCCGTCGTGTAACTCCTCGAGAATCATGTCATTCGCCTGTCACGTGTTGCCACCAGAGTCATAAATACTCGAAGTAAGCTCCTGGCTCGCCCCTATCTCTAAAGGGGCTTACGAACGAGCGGAGTGCTTACGGCCGTGGTAGCTGCGAGCCTCCTGGGTCTTGCTCTCTCGTCTTTTTTCCTCCGCCTTCCTCTTGTAATTGACCCTTTCTTTTCTGCTACGCCTATCCATCCGTCAGATTGACATCCAGCCGGGTGAGCGNTAAGGAGCTACTGAGTCATCCACCCTTGCATCTATTTGATGCATCATCACATGGCCGTCGTGTAACTCCTCAAGAATCATGTCATTCGCCTGTCACGTGTTGCCACCAAAGTCATAAATACTTGAAGTAAGCTCCTGGCTCACCCTTATCTCTAAAGGGGCTTACGAACGAGCGAAGTATTTATGGTCGTGGTAGCTGCGAGACTCCTGGGTCTTGCTCTCTTGTCTTTTTTCCTCCGCCTTCTTTTTGTAATAGACCCTTTCTTTTTTGCTATGCATATCCATCTGTCAGATTGGCATCCAGTCGGGTGAGCGATAGCGACTCTTGTTTACTAATAGATCTGCCACCGCTAGTATAACAAAAAAAGCACATAAGGATCCATAATATTAAAATATACTGATCACTTATCAGGATCCTATAAAGCCCGGTATTCCCAAAAACGATAGACGTGATGTCCCTTCATGGCCGACCTTTTTAGTATGGAGCCGAAGGCGAGGGTTTCCAGCAGTCCCCCTTCTCTAGTTGTTCCTTTAAGTGACAAAGGGGTGAGGTAAGGAGTAGTATAAGAGTGGTTCTGTCATCTATAAGACTCTCATTATTCATTCTATAGGGCGGGGCTGCGGACTAACAATCCAGCAAAAGGGCTGAAAAGCCCCTTTAATAATAAGAAGGTAAGCATCAAAGCCCAGAAAACTCAACCTATACAAAGAGCTCTTTTCAGCCCCTACTCCTAACGAGTGAAAGTTGCTTGCACCCACCATATCTTGCTTCGGGGCCGATCTCTTGTATCAGAGCAAATAAATTCAATAATTTTCTATATTCTATTTATTTCTTTTTACTGTTGATTTTTTTCCACCAAAAATAGATTTTCTGCATGGATTGGATAGAGTCCCCTGATCTCGACATTCAAGCACGAATCCCTTGAGCGCTTTGACGGCGGTTAGTAGCATAGGCAAAGCACTCTACTACGGTGAGCAGCCGGTCCTTATTGCATTCACCAAGATAGTCTTGCTCGCTCCTGAACTATGCGGCGAGTTCAGCCACCACCTCCGGGTCTGAGCTCTTCTCGAGCGTAGTAAGCCAGCTTCGTGACTTTGCTTAGCCTCCAGCATTGCAAAGGGATAACCTTTCACTATCTAGGCGCCCTCGAAGGAGGGGTCCCACAGACTTCTTCCCCGAAAGTCAATACGTAGTTCTTGTACCTGGGAGAAGTGGAAGGAGTTAGGAGGATGGAGCGCCCTTTGGCCTAAGAAATAGGCGGCTTCGCCTTCAAGCCATCAATAAAATTGAGCTAATATGTGATCATGACAGTACACTGATGCATAGGTCTTCTTTACTTTATGGCCTTTTGATTATGATGCGTCATGAATGTGCCAATATGTGATCGGGGTGAGCGGTGGTTATATATAGAGGCGGCTCCGCCGGCTTGGATTGGAAGGAAGGGCTTCGCTTTCCGATCTCTTTTTTAGGCCGGTTTAGATGAGCGTGGGCAAGTTCGGGATTCACTATCACTTTTTGCTTGGAGCAGCTCACCCCCTTGTCACTTAAAGGGCGAAGTCGCCGAAGCGAGTCTAAAGGCCAAAGAGTCATATTTGAAGGCTACTATGCATCCTTGTTCATAGTAGAGTGTAAGGTAGGTTTGGGTATAGCATGACTTGAACCTGCAAACATTAGGTTAGAAGCCCAATTCTCTACCAACTGAGCTATACACCCCAAAAAAGATGTAGTAGTAAATAAGGATTGGTATGGAAAAGAGGCTGCCCCCCCCCTTTTCTCATCATATTAAAGGAGCACGGCTCTGTATGAGGCTCGTGCTGCAGAGCAAGCGGAAGATAACGTAAGGTCGCGCGTTAGCACTCCCGCAAGAAAACAGATGCTCTAACGCGCAACATCGCGTAGCTGCTACGCCTTTTCTTCTTGCCCTTTATTTCAAACTCAATGAAAGCCTTGATCGATATGAGAAAGATGCAATCAAGCACCCAACCTAGTAAAGGGCCTTGACCTCAAAAGTCGGCCTTACTCAACAAGCACCTTTTTTAGTAAGGTTGCTTGTTTCCACTCATTGAAGATACTATCTACAAAAGAAGGTCAACGGGGGATACTCAAATAGCACTCACTGACACCAGAGAAGGCGAGGTCATCTTTCTTTCCAGCCGCCATATAGTTTGCCTTAAAGCCTTTAGGATTAGGGGATGAGCAGTTATCTATGTAATTACGTTATTGGCCGTTCTTCCGATCGAGCACTCTCTTTTCGTTGTCCAATTCTATCTTACCAAACAAGTCTGACTTCTTAACCACCCGCGATAGGTTGTGAGGCTGGACCAGGTATGAAGAATGAATCTATATCTGTGCACGGAAGTTGCTAGCCGGCAACCGCTCAACTGTTCAAGCACAATGCAGTGGTGTTGGTTCCGATTCGACAAAGGTAGAATGCCTAGTCGAAGGTCCAGTATAGTAGGTAGCAGGTGTGTTCATTTTGGCTCCCGAGCGAGAACGATAAATAGGCGATGCACCATCCCTGCTGCTATGTACATTTTCCATGACTTGACAGATTCATTCAATTGAACCCACACTCAAAGGAGGACCACAAGCTCGGGGCTCGACGAAACGGAAAGTTTCGGTATGTTGAAACTTCTTGGGGTTAGTAGTGAAAGAAAGAGACCGACATTCATTTCTTCATGAGTATTCATAGCTGAGTCTACTAAAAGAGGGACCATCCTCATCGTGGTGATTAGAGGACACCTCTAATCATTCACCTCTAATGTGACGCGTTCCCTCCCAGTTATATGATCAACGGGATCAGTAGGCTAGAGAGCGGGGCTATTCTTCTTCCGGGGAGACAAAGTCGTCCCTTATACTAACCGAACCCTCGATTTGGGGGCCTTCGTTAACATGTTACGAAGCTCCAGTCTTCAGTGGGTCACCATTACTTGAATTAGAAAGGCGAACATGTGGGCAAGGGAAAGCGCAGTGCGCCTGGAGCAAATGGCTTTCTTTTTTCATGATATACCAATCAGAGTGGAGGGTCCTACCTACGTACATGATTGATACAATCACTACGTAGGGGGGGTGGTCAACTTGATGCGGGAGAGGCATGAGTGCAGCTCGATCTTGTGGTGTATTCGTTTATAGTGAGTAGGGACTATTTCTTGTTGATCAGTTCGTCTCCGCTTTATTGAAAAGCAGGAATTCCTATGGCGGTTTTGTCAAGGAACACGTCTCGGGCTGGATTGACTAACCTAACCCACCCTTAAGGAGGCGTTTCTGTAGTTGGGTGTCCGCTTTAGTGTGATTTACGAAGGCTGGGCTAGGTTTGGTAATGTCCAAAATAAATGAAAAGATGTTGGGGTCAATAGGTGGCAGTTGGCAAGGATCTTGACCCCCCCCCCCCCAAAAAAAAGGGGGAAGCCGCGGTCGAACTCTTATTCTAGAAATAAGTCGGGGCCCGTTTACCAAGTCTACCAGATAGAAGATGATAGAGGGCCAACTATAGTTGCCTTGCACAAAACGGTGCCCTTTTACTTCGAGTTCCTTCCTTCATAGTCAAATCTGATGATACGCTTTGTCGATGTTACCTACAAAATAAAAGGCCTGCTAGGTGATCGAAATCGCTCAGGTTAGTGAGGACTCACTCACTTACCTTCTCCTTATATATTTAAGACTTTCTTCTATATACTTAATTTAAAAGGCGACCCGTCATGCCGGGATATAAGATACGATACAGTTCTTGTAATACTTGATTAACTGGTAAGAAAGAGCTTCTGTAAGAACTGGAAGACTCTTGTATGTACGGTAACCCTCTCTTCTACTACTGGTGGACTGCTGCACACAAAGGGCGATAGAAGCAACCTTTCTTCGCGCGCTTTTCAAGCGCATAGCTTTTGCTAGTGGCGGGGCAACAAGGCCATGTTGTTCAGTTTTAAGCCTAAGCCAAGAAGGTATGAACGAAGTGACGGGCCTCTTTAGAAGATATGGGGCGGCTTTCTTGTGGTAGTAATTGCGAACATCTCTCCTCTTCTCTTAGTGTGCACAGTTTGCCGCCTTAGGCACATCTCTCTTTCTTAGTTTCACGCTGGACTAATGATAATGAATGAAAGTTAGCCTTTTAGTAAACGTATATAAGAAGTTGTTTAGTGTATAATCAATTCTTTAGTGGTCGCACCGAAAGTACGATGGAGATGATGATGTTACACGGCGTTCAGAACCAGTCTTGGAGTGAATGAATTAGAAAGAAGGAAGGAAATGAGATGACTCTTTCTTGAACTATATCATAAACAGATCTTCCCCTCCACACCAATCACGAGTTTTTCTCTAGTCATCTCATATGTCATCGTAACGCCCCTGATTCTAGGGTTTGAAAAAAACTTTTCATGTCATTCCTATTTAGGTCCGATTCAGATCCCTCCGTTGTTTCCTTTTTCGTTCCGCACCTTTTTCTCGAAATGAGAAAGAAGATGGTACACTTGAATTGTATTATTTAAGTTCTTATTGCTTGCCAAAATTCCTACTTCTACAATTGGTAGGTCACCGGGTTATTCAAATAAGTCATGTTTTCTGTGGTTTTCCCATGTTACAACTTCCGTACATTGATCGGTTAAACATTCCATTAGGGAGCCAGGTCTTCACTCTTTTGTGTGGTATTCATTCTCGTTCAGCTCTTAGAATCACATCCAGCAGTGGTTGGAACAACTCGCAAAATCCAACCACTTCACCACTTCATTACCCCCAACCGTTTCTCGTACCTCTATTGAAACAGAATGGTTTCATGTTCATTCATCGATTGGTTATTCCTCTCCATTCGTATATATTTTTCCAATTTCGGTCTCGATTAGTTCACAAGATTGAATGGTCAATTCTCCTCCGAACCTTCAATTAGATTGTTTTCCAAGAATATTGAGCCGGGTATGTAAGCCATGTATCTGAGAGGAACTTAAATAAAAGAAGGGCTTTCGGTCTTTTGCACCCCGTTTTGGTCTTGCAACTATTTTAAAAATATATATATAAGAATCCCCTTTTTAGAAGAAAGATTATATATATGTTCAATCTCTAGTGGTGATGCAACCAACCAAGATGTATGTCGTCCGACCCGACCTCATACTCTTTCTTCTCGACCTATTTGACTTTCAGGCCGTAGTTATTTTGGTGGTATTCCCAGATCGAATTCCTCCCAGGAACACACAAAACAAAGATATTATTTGGGTAAATAGAAATGGAAAAGTGATGTTTCTATTTCATCCAAATTAGAAACTATTTCTACATCCATATGATCTACTAAAGTAGATCGGTATTGACCATATAATAAAAGCAGATCTTGGTCCATGGAGTCCCAAGAAGGTAAGAACTCCAACATGTCTGATGCTTCTTTTGCCAAATACGATACACAAGTGGGACCTGCACTATGAGCAAGCTGTGCGAAAAATCGCTTTTTTCCGTTTCAAAAATAACTTGGGCAAAATAGGGTTCTATCGGGAAACCATGGCTTTTTTAGTTTTCGCCATTGGTTACTGGTTGAGCCATTGGAATGGAATGAGATAAGAATCCCTGGAGATCTTTCCTCTCCACTTACTCGTAACAGGCTTTTCTTCTATAGAAGACTTCTTCCGAATGTCATAATTGTCCGACACTACGTTCCTCGATCTTCAAAGAAAACTCACTCCTCCTACCCCTCCTTCTCCTTTAGGATAGGATGCTCATTGGTTCTTCTTTCACTAATGGTCTCATCATTTTCTAGTAGTAGTAGTTCGTGCGAGGGACTCTCCATTCTATCGCTTGCCCTTGCCTTTCACTCTTATTTGGTCTCTTTCTTCTATAAAATAAAGCAAAGCAAAGTGCATGGAAAAGAAGCAGCTAGCTGACTGCCCCTTTCAACTCGGTCTTTGTTCGCTGTGTGAATAAGGTCTTAGTATGTATGGGCATTCTGGGCAGGTTGCAATAAGTCGCTAGTCGAAGGTTTAGACCAATCGCAATTCATCACCATCTTGCCCGCTTCCAATTGATGACTGGCTATTATATAAGTGTTGATCTAAGCCCCTGCGCAGGGGCTCGGCTCCCGAACCATACGTGAGCTGTATCGTACGGCACTTACTAAGAACTTGAAGCCCCCCCTCTCTAAATAAAAAAAAGCATTTACGAGACAAAAAAGACTTTTTCAAAAAACCTTCGCCCTACTATTCAACGGGGCTATTAGAGAAGCAGCTTCGTTCCTTGACTTATTTTCTCAGTCAATCTTCCTTGTTCCTTAGTGTAGTCTCAGTCCATAGTTGTTGACTCCATTCCTTATAGCCTAGTCTATATCCACAGCTGACGTGACTCTGTACCGATGCCTTTCCCTTTGTATAGTATACGGCTAAGTGACTTCGTAACCTCAACGTACTTTTTTTCTTACTGTAGCATAGGCCTTCGTCGGGCTTTCGTCCCTTCGCCTATAGAGGGCGTCTTGGCTTCGCTATCGCTCCGTGTAGTCGTCGGGTTTACAACCAAAATGCCTATGAGATAGTGGTCGGCCTTTCGAATGCCTTCTGCCTGACTTTTCTGAGAAGCCCTTTACGACTATACTATAAAGGACAAGGGGGTGTTCACCTTTGGAAACTTAGCAACTTAAGTTCTTCTCAGAAAGTCAAAGTAAAGGTGAACGACATTCTGTTCTATAGCTACAACACTGAATATTGCTTATTAATAGTAAACATCTTAATAGTAGAACTACTTTTGTACTATTAAACAAGGAAACCTTCGGTTCCCTTTGTTTGAACAAATGCTGCTTATTTTAGTTTACATTAAAACCAAAGTAAACCAAGCCTAGGCGGTCACGACATCTTGTTGATATTGATTGAGGAGTTTGATGGGGTTTAGCTGACTAAATCCATAAACCTAGAAAGTCGCCATGACTGGTACTTTTTTATTTTATTTTACTGTATAGGTAGGTATCGGCGGGGCTTGCATAATGTAGTTGTAGTTAAGGCTGAAGTAGCGCTTTGTATTTTAGATGATCTACTGAAGTACCAAAGGATAACCGGGCTCCCAGGATGGGACGTCTGGCAGAATGCTTGGCCTCCTATGGTGGAAGCGAGACCCAAAGGGTGAGCTTATGGTGATTAGCTTCTATAACTAAATATTAGGCATTAGGCATTCGGAGCTGAAATGAGGGAAGCAAATGAAGGGAGGCATTACGGGTCGACTACAAGAAAAGCAAAGCTTCGTAGACTCGATCAAGTCGCTTATAGAATGCCGACGACTATTTTCCACTTAATTAGTAAGTGAAGGGGAGAGGGAAGCGAGGCTTAGCGAGCTTTATAAGGCCGACCACTACATAAGCTGCTGGCGGAGAAAGCTCGAAGAGCTTCCCTTCATTCATTACTAAGCCAAGGTCCCAGGTCTCCGAGTCAGCCCGCGCTTTTTCGAAGAATCCTGCACCCATGGGCATACGGCCTGGCAGGCCTTCCCTTTCCGCCGGAGCTTCATGGGCGTTGCCCCGTTCCCCAATCAGATGTTTGGATGTGAGCTATACTCCGCGAGGAGCCAAACGGGCGTATGGCCTTGCCATTTGACCTCTTTTCCCGTGTGACTAGGAATGCTCAGTGACAACCTCTCAATTGTCACCGCCTGGCCTCTCTTGCTACCACGGTAGCACCTAGTGTGGTCAGCACCAATCGTGTTCGGGCAACGAAGCTTACACTCATTCACATTGGTTCATCCTGCTATGCCCTGGGCCTTTTGCTCTTCTAACGTAAAAGGTGGCCGGCCATTCGTCAAGGCCCAGGAATCCGCTGGACATCTCAGCGGCGGGATTTGATACCCGCATCCGATCGAAGTTGCATTTTAGTGCTCCCCTAACATAAAGGGGAGCTTTTTCTAAGTGGGTCGCTTCGCGCAAGACATTGCTTAGGACCAACGGGTCACACGACAGGTGCACGATCTACTTTGCACGTTCCATCCTTCAGCCCTTCGCCTATCGGCTTGGCAGGCAAGCTACCTTGATCCGTCTTCGGCTTCGATTCGTTACGCTCAGAAGCTCCAACAAGCCCTAAAGTCTCTTGCCGCCTAAAACTCTGCCAAGAGAGCGCTGCTTTACGTTTGATCCTATGTACCCATAGAATGCTATGCGTTCTCCACTTTCGGATCTCGCAAAGAGAGAACGTGTTTTTTCCTCTGACTTTCTCTCTCATTCGCGGAGCGAAGAAAGCGGGCTTTGCCCCAGCTACCGCTATCCTTGGGAAACCAAAAGAGCTACCGAAGGAAAGGGATGCAGTCTCTCCCTTGGCCTTTGGAGAGGAGAGGGCAGAGAAGAAAACGTCCTTCGCGCAAGTTTTTTTGCTTCCTGCGTCCTTACTAGTAAAAAAGGGGCTCTTCGACCAAGAAGGCATTCTGGTAGGAAGGCCGACCACTACATAAGTCGCCATCCGTCCAGGAGAGAAGCAAGCTACCTTTCTTTGATCCNGCTGGCGGAGAAAGCCCGAAGAGCTTCCCTTCATTCATTACTAAGCCAAGGTCCCAGGTCTACGAGTCAGCCCGCACTTTTTCGAAGAATCCGGCACGCATGGGCAACGGCCTGGAAGGCCGTCCCTTTCCACCGGAGCTTCATGGGCGTTGCCCCGTTCCCCAATCAGATGTTTGAATGTGAGCTATACTCCGAGAGGATCCAAACGGGCGTATGGCCTTACCATTTCACCTCTTTTCCCGTATGACTATGAATGCATATATTTAAGTAAGCAAATCAACAAGAGGAAAGATCACATCTGGTCTAGGAGTCGACAGAGCTCAACTGACTTAGTTGTAGAGGGTGACTGAAAAGGAGGCTCGACCTATAGGGAGAGCGGTGAGCAGAGAGAGATTGTGAATGAAAAGAGTAAGGGAAAAGTCATCTCATGACTTGAACTGGATCAAGGCAAGGGAAAATTGTTCTTACTTCCCGAAGGGAGGTTGAAAATCTGTTACATAATAAGCTACTCATCTTTCATAAGAAAATGTACTTGGTGCTTTCGTATGTAGAGAATGCTTTTAGCTCTTTTCATGACTCTGCTCCTATCTCATCCGCTGCTCTAGCTAATTGTCCACCCTTTCCAAGTGTGATTTCTATGTTATGTATGGCCGTGCCTAAGGGCATATCGGTTGAAGTAGATTCTTCTTTTGATCAATCAAAACCCCTTCCCAAACTGTACAAGCTTCTTCCAAAGCATACGGCTTTCTGGATGTAGATNACGTGCATAAGGGAATATCAGTTGAAGTAGATTCTTCTTTTGATCAATCAAAACCCCTTCCCAAACTATACAAGCTTCTTCCAAAGCATACGACTTTCTGGATGTAGATGATGATATCTATACAGATGGATCTTATATATATCGTAGAATGAGGTACCACATGGGTGGAGACATATATGAATCCAAATCTGCCGAATCACTCATGTTATGATCTTCTACATCCTGGGTCTTTCCGTTACGTCATATGTCTTATGTTCTTCATGTGCCATTCAGACCGAATGACTTTATGAAATTACGTTGATACTTCCACATATTATGGTAACGTAGGAGATATTCACCTCTGACCATCAAATGAAATGTGAATAACCCATCCTCCTCTCTTTAAAAGAAAGGGCTCTTCCAATTCTGTCGGTGCTTGAAACAATTTTGTCTTCTCCATATTACTATATCTCTAGAGTCAATAATTTTATATGAGGAACTACTGAACTCAATCACTTGCTGCCGTTACTCTTCAGTTTTCTGTTGAGGTCTATCCTGCAGAGGTACTCAAATTGGATCAGTGATCGATTTCTAGGTTTCGTCGTAAACCTAATTGGTTATTTCCAATTACGTAAATCAATAGTTCAAACCACACTCAAAGGTAGGGCATTTCCTATTTTTATAGGAACTTCTGTACCAGAAACAATGGTATCTCCAATTATAGCCCATATGGGATGTAAAATATATCTCTTCTCACCATCCCTATAGTGTATGAGACAAATGTATGCATTTAGATTAGGGTCGTATTCTATGGCTACAATTCTACCATATATGTCTTTTTCATTCCGTCGAAAATAGATTTTACGGTATAGACGCTTATGACCTCCCCCTCTATGCCTTGCGGTAATGATTCCTCTGGCATTACGACCTTTACCACAATGATGCTGTCCATAGATCAAATTATTTCGTGGATTGGATTTCACTTGACTGTCTACGGTTCCATTGCGTGTGCTCGGGGTAGAAGTTTTGTATAAATGTATCGCCATGCTATTAAGTATTTTTATTTAAGTTCTTTTCTTTCTAAGANATCTATGCCCCACGGTAATGATTCCTCTGGCATTACGACCTTTACCACAATGATGCTATGTATAGATCAAATTATTTCGTGGATTGGATTTCACTTGACTGTCTACGGTTCCATTGCGTATGCTCGGGTAGAAGTTTTGTATAAATGTATCTCCATGCTATTAAGTATTTTTATTTAAGTTCTTTTCTTTCTAAGAGGTAGAATAGAATAACCCGGTTGAAGTGTAATGATCATACGTGTGTAATGCATTGTATGTCCCATAATAGGTCCCATTCTTCTACTATTTCCCATAAGTCGTTGACTATTCATAGCTATTACCTTGACACCAAAGAAGAGTTCGACCCAATGCTTTATTTTTGTCCTAGTTGATCCTGATTCGACATTAGAAAGAAATATATTCGTTTTTCCCCAATAAATGAATACCTTTTCCATCTACAAATCAATTTTCTTCCCTATGAGTTAAAGTCTCAATAAGAATGCTAGTTCTTACTGTTCATTATGATATGAATATACCACATCAATTCTTTATGTATGGATGATGAGATTCCATTGATACAGAGCCAATTCAAATAGACTTATTAGAGGGTCCCATTGGCATGCATCAAGTAGGAATTGAACCTACGAATTCGCCAATTATGAGTTGGACGCTTTAACCATTCAGCCATGGATGCAAAAACACTCAGCGAGTGAAATAGGTTTTGGAATTCCTTCTCGAGCTTCTATTTCTTCCGTTAAAGGATATTCGAGAAAATATGGAATAGGAAGACGCTTTTCCAAAACGAACAAGATACGGGTTGAGAAGGGGGAGTTAGCAACGTTAGACAAGATTGGAATAGGCATAGGAACATGTATTGACGTACCATATCGGCTAATGCTCCCAAATTGATGAAATGTATTCCACCAGTTGACTGAAGACTTGATTATTGGTATATCGATCGGTCCAGCACGGACTGAAATAGGAGCCGGTTCGACATAAAGCTTTTGAAAACGCAGTGCACCCAGGTAAATAAGGAACAAGATGAATATAGAGGTTAAACGAGCATCCCATACCGAAAAGGTGCCCCACATAGGTTTTCCCCGAAACCCCCCAGTAACTAAGGTAAACAACGTAGAAAAAACACCTATTTCTATATCGATTCCGGAAGAGCGAAGAAAAGGGGGATGTTTTGTTAATAGGAACAAAAAATTGTTTATATCCGTAACGATATAAACAAGAATACTCATCCGAGCCACAGGAACATGTACATATGGAATACGAGAATTTCCACCTTGTTGAATATCTAGTGGTGCTACCCGAAGACTTTAATGAATAGCCATCGCTGTTAAGAACAACCGAGATCCAATGAGAATTTGTGCGTAGCTTATGGTATTTCACATGAAAAAAGAAGGTTGTAATAACAAAAGGGACATGTGAGAATTTGGTCTTAGCTAGTGGAACAAGAAAGAAATGGATCTTTATTCAATACGCAATCAGAGGATTTCTCCCCCAAAAAAAGAAGAATTCCCCTTGCTTTCTTTTTGCTCCGCTCATGCGTGGCACTCCTTGCTCGCGGAGCGGCATACCGAAAAAAGAAGCGATTATGTTACTTAAGCAATTCTTCTTATTCTTATTCTTTCTTAGTTGTAGTTCCTATATTGGTTTTTTTCTTTCTGGGTTTCTCACGGCCCTCCATCTTCAGAACGGTCCGCCTGGCCACTATGAATGAATATTACATCAATAGATTAAGTTGTTCTTTAAGTTGTGCCCTTAACACGAATCTAGGGCAGTGATGCGAAGGATTGTGAGTGCATTAAGTAAATTAAACAGATACTAGCTGGTCTAAATTGTGCAGGATCGAGCCCTGGCCTTGGAAGCCATCCATTCAAGCCTTCCCAATCCTTTTTTATTGTTTTTTGATCGGACTTTATAAATCCATATGGTATGACATGGCTTTCAAGCTTCCTAGCCTGGATTTGTGTGAAGCATGAGAACATTAGCATGCTTGGTCTTTCGCTACTCGTGTGACCCCGCCTCATGGCTTTCAGAAGGGCCTAAAGTGCATGATGATTCGATTTCCGAAACATATAAATATAAAGAAAGAGGCCTCCTCTTGCTATTCTCTTTCTTTCTCTCTCTTATTGACTATTGACATAGCAAAGTCTAGTTCTATTGAGTGTGAAACCTGCCCTCTACAAAGTGGTTGTTGAAAAGGTTTTTAAACAACTCTTCGTCTCCAGTTCCAAAATGTTTAATTAATGGCTTTTTTCTCTGCCCACCACCCATGAAAAGATAGACTACATAGGGCCTCCTCAGCCCGCCCTGGTTCAAATACAATTTTATCCTACCTCGCTCACCACCCCTCAGTCTTAAAAGCCTTCCCGCTGTCACCACTTACCTAAATTGACATGGCTAGATTTCTAGCAAGATTTCTAGCTTGATTTAAGGCTTCGAAGCCCCTCTCCTCTCTCTGTAACTAGAGAGGTAGGCAAACCTGATTTTAGAGCCACCTTGATTCAGGATGTCGGAACATCAACTGGATCGGAAACCGAATCGTAAAGTGACTTCGGAATAGGTTCGAGAGCTTCGATCGAAAACCATTCCAATCTAGTGTCAGTTGATCCTTCAGCATCTGCACCAACTAAATCGGAAGCTTAATTCAAAAGACGAGAGTAGGCTTGAGGAAGATCAAAAGACTGATTCTCGGTCCCCTAAAGTTAGAAAGCTGTTTAGACTGCAATCTATGCCTATGGAAAGAAAAGTCACGAAAAGCGATCCACTTGATCATAAAGAAAGGCTTGCCTATACGTTTTTCTAGCGTACGCACAGTTCCTTTCGATTAGAGCATGTCGCTGCCTGGATCAATTAGCCTATTCAAGTTCGCCTTGTGTCATCCGATTTTAGGGAATTCATTGGATCGTGAAGTTGCTTCACACCTGGCCATATCGAGGGAATGAAAATGAACTTGTCCCTAAAAAAAGAGAAAAGAATTGGAATGGGAGAGGATGGTCATTGAGAAAGATGCCTTAAGAGGTTGGTCATCTGGCAGGACGAGAATGTGATTTCTTCTTATTATCGGTGAGTCGCTTCCCCTCATACACTTCTTTTCATTTTTTGGTCGCTCTTCTTATCTTCCGTACCCACAATCCTCCTTCATACGAAGGTATCATAACATATACATCAAATCAAGATCAAATAAAAGATTCTACATCCTTTCTTTATACTCGTCTATCCCTCGATCAACTAGATGGGCCTAGGATAAGGCATTAAAAAACCGTCGATATGTGGGATGATAGAAACGACTCATGTACAACTCATCTTTAAAACAAGATGTGCTCCTACGTAAGGAGGGGGGAATGAAAGTAAGAACCATGCGCATGGATGAAAGAGCACGCTTTAAGGGAAGAGGGGAAGAAAGACTATAAAAAGGCTAAGTGAAGTACTTATATTGACTTCTTTAACATTCATCTTTCCTTTTCTTTCTTATCACCTTCTTTCCCTTTCCTCGAATCGTAATATAATAAAGATCAAGACGAGTTTCCAGGTCCAGATATCTCCCTTTGAGATTGCCAGCATCAGTCTAAATAACATAACTCTTTTGAAGAAAAAGGTAGAGAAGGAAGGGTGGTTAAAGCAAGACCATAAGAAGTACCTTTAGCATTCAGAGCCAGGACATGTTTGGCCTATCCACCAGCAGCGCCTTTGGCATGATAGGCAAGCAGCATATCGTGATCCATCGGTAGCAGAGCCACCGAGTGAATGACCTTAACGATCATTTTAGAAGTAGCGCTTTACTAGCCTGACGACTCAAAGCAAGGTCGAAATCCATCCCTCTTTTTAAAACTAAATAATTAACAACCCACCAAGCAAGGGCACGTTGCGCGGTAGTAGCCAGTTCAAGGAAGTGAAACTAAGACAGGAAACTTCCTTTTTTTTTACTTTTAAGTAAGTAAGACCCTGTCCTCTTCCCTTTCGACATCAAGATAATTGACGAAGGTGGTTCTTTGAACATTTTCACTGAAATCGAAAATATAAACAACTACCGGTATACCAGCAATCCTTTTACGCATATACCCCTTTTTTACTCTCAACCACTGCAATGCCGAGAGGGGAAAATGCTCAAGGTTCTATATATTCTTCTTTATTCAATTCATGCCTATTGTTTTTATTTTCAATCCCCGGTTTCCTTTCCTCTCCAAGCCAATCGATCGCCTTCTTAGTTAACTGCAGAACCCGCCCTTTAGCCATCTATCTTTAGATACGAAGGGCTTATGAGTCACAAAAATTTAAGCCCAAAAAACAAGGTAAGAAAGGTGGGGAACAACGGCCTCACACAAAAAGATTTGTCTAAGCAATCTCGAAGAGATTTTCAATAAGTCAATACCGAGATTTGCTTTCTGCGCCTACTGATGTGATGATAATTTAGAATAGTTTTTCCAAAGAAGAAGGGTCTTGTTCCCATGGGTTCACGTGCTAAGGCTCCACTAAAAGATGCTCTTTTTCAAGAGAGAGGTTTAAGGCGCATTAATCACGCCTTAAAAGAGGAAAGAAGTGGAGTAGGAGAGGTAAAGATAGATGGGAATAGATAAGTAAGAGAGAAGGCGACACCAGCTAGCAGAACGGACGGAATGAGAAGAAATCCCCAGGACGGAAAGAAACTTTAAAAAGAGAACCAGGAATGAAATAGCGAGACCAAACGAGCAAAAATCTACGAAGGTTGACAATAATAGCATAAAACTTTATGCGAGAGGGTAGATCCCTTGATCCTTTCAAGAATGTAATTATCCTTAATATTCAGGAGCAAATTTAGAACCTTTATAGTGGATTAAAAGAAAGAACAGACTCATATGAAAGTTCCCCAGAAAAAATGGATGTTGTTGAATCAGTTGTGAAATACGCTCTTGCTCACGAATCCGCTGTTCTAGCTTAGACTAGGCTATCTCCAAGAAAATAAGTGTCTCGAACGGGAGAAGAATAAGCGAGGCTGTCCTTTGACTTGTTTGTAGGTTTTTCTGGCGCTATTTATTATAAATTTCCCTCCTCGCCTAGAATAGAAGGATAAGATAAAAGGCAGGCTAAGCCCTTATTAGCTCTTTTCAGGTTGATAAGGTGGAATTGAAAACTTAGGAGCACATCCTTACCTACATCGATCTCTATGTGTTAAGCATATAGCTTTTCCTTCTAAGCCAGGATCACACTTCACACTAACCAAATCTCGCATAGAATCCATAAATGAAGAAAGCATCTCAATTGGAGAAAAATTCGTTTTCCTGGGGAATGTTTTGGTCAACAAAATTTCACTAATAAGTAGGTTCACATCGTGATCTATGTTCCACTTCCCATCGAGAGGTTATGATACTGGTAAAGAGACTTATTCTTCTCCTTGTGTTATGAAATAATTCAATAGCTCCGGCTCCCTCACTTCATTCCAAGGCAAGCTCCTACTAGATCCTACTATTCCTGATATTCCTACTGGATTTGAGCAACTCGAGTATGAACACTGTATCGCTATGCCCCTCGCTTAGCCCCGCTCTTTGGTTTAGGATGGATCCGGACTGGAAGCGAAAATACCGTAAAAATGGCTTCTTTCTTTGTCTCCGCTGGACTCTTTTGTAATAGCTTGATGAGCTGAACCAACAAGAGATATTACGTTCTACCTTCTGCTTCGANCGTTTAGTATGGATCCGGGCTAGAAGCGAAAATACCATAAAAATGGCTTCTTTCTTTGTCTCCGCTGGACTCTTTTGTAATAGCTTGATGAGCTGATCCAACAAGAGATATTATGTTCTGCCTTCTGCTTTGAGCCTGACCGAGAGTGAGCTTCCCGATAGTCTCTTCCTTCCTAGAAATAGAACTTTATCTATCCCATCTCGTTTCCTTACTCGAGATATCTTAGATATCTCCGTAAACTAATAACTTATAATAGACGAGCCCATTATCCTTATGTTCTGAACTTGCTTCTTGGTACAAGGGGAGGGGCGAAGAATTCTAGTTCTAGTTCTTCTTTTGCCTAATCTTTAGTACCGCTTTGAGATTGACTCTTTAGAACCATGTGCCTAAGAGGGCGAGGACCTTTATAGCCATAATTCTTCCCCCGGTTCTACCTCCTTCTGCAATAGTGATCTATCCCGTCAATCCCACCCGCGAGCTATCCATTCTAACCTGTCCTTGCCTAGCAAGATAAGACTAGTTCCCCCTCTGCTGCCTATGTTAGTAAGAAATTGGAACAGTCTCCGATAACAAAGAAAAATCTGAGGCGAGAGCTATACCTTCCGGAATCGTAGCAATAACTGCTACGAAGTAAGGAGATATGCAGGAACGATCCCTAAAGAAAATACTCGAAATGCTCCACGACTAAGTATACCCATTCAGACTCGCTTTTGTTCAATTACAAAAAAAAAAAATAAGCACTTTGATGAAGATTTATAGCATCATTCAAGTAAATACAGTTTAAGATCGTAGAAACATGAGCTTTTGATATAGCTACACCTAATTCCAGACTGGTTAATGCAAAGACTATAAATAAAGGACCAAGATCACCTATGAAATATAAAAGATCATTCATACATAGCATAGTCCAAGCGAACCCACTTAAAATCTTTACTGAACTATGACCGGCCATCATATTAGCAAATAAACGTATTCCTGAGCTTAATGCTCAAAAACAATAAGGGATTAGCTCAAGGAGTACTAAAAAGGTGCTAATGGCAGTGGGACTCCTGCAGGTAATAAGCAGCTTAAACAATGAAGCCCATTTTTTTGAAATCCCACTATAGTAATGCCAATAAAAATTGAAAACGAGAGACCCAAAGTAATGAGAAAATGACTTGTAATTGTGAAGCTATAAGGTATCATACCCTGTGGATTAGAAAATAACTAAAATGTAAAAGTGACCGAGATGCGAGGGGAAAACATTTGTTTAACATTTCCGGAAAGACCACATATTTGTTCGTTTACCGGGTTCAGCACGAAATCATAAATAAGCTCTTCCCGACTTGAAATCCATAAAGAACTTTAAGGGAGATAAAATAGGGGACCCTATACCATACATCCTGCTGCCTTGGGACGACTTCATGTTACATTATAACAGCACGACCAAATGGAGGTGGAAAGACCTTGTATAGGTTGGGCGCTAGCTACCGCCTTTCTTATACTGATACAAAATATTGGGCCTTCCCCTTATTTATTAGTATTAGGAAAGTTGCTCGAGGACTTCTACTTGGAATGAAAGTTCCCTATTATAGGATCCCTAGTAAAGCCAATTTAATGATGACCGCTTATCTGAGTAAGAAGACGATGGATCCTCTTATTGGTGAGCGATCTCCTCTACATGTTATCTTTGGGCGTTTTACTCTCTTTCAAAGAGATGACTATTCAAAACCTTAGATTATTCGGATGCACGTGCTTTGTTAAAATTCCATCTCCTGCACAAGACAAACTGATCCCTACATCTTACTCCATGTGTTTTCTTGAGTGAGGTTGGGGTACCCCTCTCTCAATAGGGCTATAAGTGTTAATGATCCTTCTACACGATGATTCCACCTTTCTCTATATGTCACATTTTTCGAACATGTGCCTTACTACGGAGCTCGAGGCTTTGAGATTCCCTGTAATGGTGGGCAATTATGTTCCCTTTTCTCCACTCAGAGGGTAGGGGTGGAACTATTGAGGAGTTTATGTGAGACAGCATCAGAATTCTCCGATTAATTGAGTCAGCAAGATCCGGGTGACCAGAGTAATCAGCAACTTTATCAGCTTAAGGGGAAGTTTCGCAGGTTTGTGAAGACAGATTCTCGTCACTCACTTTTCAGAGCTGAGCCAACTGATTCAGTGGTTTCCCTCTCTCCCTATACTTCAAACCAAGACTCTTCTTCAGACTTAGATTCTCTAGCTTCTATTCTTGGGGTACGTAGATCCACCTGTCTTCGTTTTCCTATTCATAGGTTTGTATCAACTAAGTCTCTGTCTACTTCCCACGAGTCTCTTTTGCAATTTCATCCATCTTTGTTAACATAATACCTTTGCAAAGGCCATATCTCAACCCTACTGGAAGCTCTATGCAGAAAGAGATCGTAGCACTAGAATGGTTTGCTACTTGGGATTGAGTCTCTCTACCTCTAGGGAAATCAATACTGGGCTACAAGTGGGTCTATAATGTCAACAAAAAGCTGATGGAGCTGTTGACGGGTTGAAGGCTAGATTGGTGGCCAAAGGATACACACAAGAGTATTGAGTCGAACCACTTTAGAGATAGGGGAAATATTTTCCCCAGCTTGGCGAATCGCATCCCCGCGCAACGAATTGCATTGCCAACCTCCTGACTGTCTTCTTATCATTTTTTGTTGCATGTTTGGGATATGTTTGGTGTTCAATATATTCCCTGATGTCACTAAACCATGGTTTACCGCTGGGTGCCCTTTCAATGGCCAAAAGATCACTATTGAACATACCGGGAGTCAACTCAAAAATTTCTATTAGGTTGCAATACACTGGGCTGCTTCTTTGTTCTATCATGATTGGGTGGACTTTCCCTCAGGAATGTTTATCATGGACCCCAGTGTTGCCAATGCATCCGGGAACTTATTGTTTCTTTGGGTAATGGAGAGAAACTGATTTTCTTGAATTGCTCAATGAGCTTTTCAATATAAGCATGGTATGTCAAAAGTTTTTCATATTTTGTTTTTAATTTCTTTTGAGTTTGGCAGATGATAAGCGTCGAATCCCTATATACTTCGATTTCTTATATTCACAGGGTCAATGCAGTCTTTAATCCATGGATACATGCTTCATCTTCTGTGGTATTCTTAGTTACTTAAAAGTCCCGCTTAATGGCAATAGGGGTGTGCAATTCATCCGGTGCAATCAATAATGCCCCTACTCCATACCCATTTTGATTAGTCGTTCCATCAAAGTCAAATTTCCATGCCCTCCTCTTATGTGATAGCTATTTCCTCATATGAGAAGCAATCCTTAAACTCATGTTCCTCCTTGATAGGGTGCAAGGTGTTCTTCTATCGCCCTTCCTTTTTGGTTACATATGTGATGTCGAATTCATACAGAACCAGTAACCATCTTGCAGTTCTTCCCGTTATATTAAGGCGGGTTTCTCGAACAAATACTTTTTTTGTAGGTCTATAGAACCTATTAAATATATTGGGTAAGACAACATGTAATGCCTCAATTTCCGCCATACCCAAACCAAAGCCAAGTAGGTTTTCTCCAAATTGGTATACCTGGTCTTGTAGTCCGTCATTTTGGTTACATACGTGATGTCGAATTCATACAGAACCAGTAACCATTTTGGTAGTATATGGCCCTTTACTTCCGCATGTCTTCATTGTATTAAGCCAACATATACCCCATTATGGTTTCAGTGACTGATAGGTATAGTAATATAGGCTTCCTGGCATTGTAGGCACTAGAACAGAGTCCTTTATTTTGTCAAAAGCTTTCTGGCGGGCTTCATCCTATATTTCTGCTAAATTTTGATTTCAAAATTTGTGTATCGGCTTGCAAGTGGTTATACAAGAGAAAGTCAAAGTCCGATGGCACTATTGATCGCTACAAGGCTCGCGTGGTAGCCAAAGGCTACAACCAGCAATAGGGTAGAGACTATGATAAGACATTCAGTCCAGTTATCAAGATGGCATCAAGGGCGATTAGGTGTGACTTGCTTGATAAGGGAAAGAGAAGACGTCCCTTAAAGACCCATTAACGCAAAACAAGTCGATTCCTACGTTTTTAAATTACCAGAATCTCTTAGCTACTCAACTATACTATAGGCTCTAAAGGCATTACTTGACTAAAAGAGTGCTTATATTATCGGGGCTTCCCTGTCCAACATATGAATTATATATAGGTCAATATTGACTTAAGAAGCACAAAAAATAAAAGTAGCTACCTCGGGAGAGGGACGAGAGTAGTCTTTTTCCAATAGGCTAGCTGCCCATTGCAGGAGTTCCTGACCTGAAAGGACACTAGCAAGCTGCTACTGAATGTGAACAAAGTCAAGGAGATGGAATCAACTCAATAGAATTAGGTTTTATTTAAGACTGCTGAAGTGACCGAACAAAATGTTGGATTGATTCAATACTGAATCCTAGATCTCCATATACGACAAATGGTAGGGGCTGCATTTTTCAGAAAGAAAGATAGTGGCAAAAGGATGTTAATCAAGAATCGATGTCTCAGGCCGACCTCGTCTGCAGTTGCTACTACACTGTTACATCCGGATAAAATGACCCGTACTGGGGGAATAATTACAAAGCAACTATACCGCCTACTGATAAAGGGAAGACAGTATACCAAGCTTGTCCCAGTAGTCAGTTTTGGTCCTCCGAGCAGCAACCCGGCTGATATACACCCCACAGAGGAAATTGGGCTGTGAGGTGAGTAACTATATTCAACAATCATTTTCCAACATCGTTCCTAAGTCCTACTAACTAAAGGGGGATGTGTTCAGTCCCAAGCATCTTCGTCAATACTCCATCTGCCCCTAGCCGGGGGGTTAAGGGGGAGGATGTCAAAACCTTACCCATAAAAAACGTACATAGACCTGCTCACAAAGAGCTACAAAACAGCCAAAAACATTACTGTTAATAAAATGAAAGTGAACAAAGCCAAACCAATATGATA
The DNA here is from genome assembly GCA_000715115.1 of Nicotiana otophora. Lineage (NCBI taxonomy): Eukaryota > Viridiplantae > Streptophyta > Magnoliopsida > Solanales > Solanaceae > Nicotiana > Nicotiana otophora. The sequence goes on from AWOL01S0057033.1 coordinate 35,261, forward strand.
TTCAATAAGCCCACCTTTTGAGAGAAAAAACCTGAATTTGTTGAGGAAGATCAATTGTAGAGGAAAACCTATAGTCAAACTGAGAATCGCAGCCAAAGTTTGCTAAAGAGTCTACCACTTTGTTGTTTTCTCAAAATGTATAGACGATTTTGAAATGGCCAACCAAGAATTTGGATGAAATGAAGCTCCACCATGAGTCTAGGTATGTGTAATTTTAGGGGCTTATTTATTTTCATTGAAGCAATCAACAATGATTTTGGAGTCAATTGCGAGTTTACGAGCTTGATGAATGTAGAGCGCATCCAGAAGAATGTTGGTTGAACCAGGAGATAGCTTTGCCATGGATAGCTCAGTGAGGTACTCCACCCGCCGTACTTCTAGTGATAGATAGAAAAGGTGGGAGAGGAGTTGCGGGACAGCAAAGGTACAATAACAAAAACTACATGACATACGTATGTTAAATGGTAGTCCTATTACGAACAATCATTAAGGCGGTCTCCAACCTCGCTTGGCTCGGGGCGATAACTTGAACAGGGCGGGATTGATCGATCTACATCAAAAATTTTGGCTTCCCTTCCCAGAAGCGCATCTACAGAATAAAGAGAGCACGCACCACACTCCTACTATACCATGGCCTTTAGCTTTCACTGAGAAGAAGAGATTACTTTCAAATAGCTTTTTTCCCTAACCCTAACCAATGAATGATAGGCCGTCTTAGGATAATTGAAAACGAATTCACTTTCCGTAATCGGAGGCAGGTCAGGGGCCGGAGGGCACGTCCCCAACTTCTTAAGTTTGGGAATTGTACCGGACCAATGCTACGAGCTTCCGGAATCTAATGGAATCTTTGTAAAGTCGATCATTACGAGTGTTACAATTCATTCGATTGGCAGGTCCAATTGATTCATAGCCTCTCGAGCATAACCCATATTCATGCAAGGATTAGTGATTGAGGATCCATACAGAGTTTTATGAAATATCTTAGAGATCAAGGAACAAATGCTTTCTTAAGGAAATATAAATACTTTATGGTAGGGACAAGAAATTGTTTGGCGTTGAATCGGGTCAGGAAGAAAAAGTTGTTCCAGCTCCGCGGAAAAAAATTCATCTTCCAATTTTCCCTTCCTTCAATATTCTTTATTTTAGCTTCCCTCATTCCTTTTATTGAGCATAATGATGCGAATCAAGCTTGTTGTATTTAGTATACAGCGTCAAGCAGTTCCGGTTTCCCCTACCGATGATGTTCCAAGGAGTGCATTCTCGAAACTAGGTTGGAACTTAAGACCATAAGCTCTAGATTTGGGGGTTTCCGCAATCGCCGAACACAAGGGAAAGATCATTGTTTTACCGAAAAAGATCGTTTTATCAGGTAATGGATACACTATAAGCATTCATTTTGTTATGTATTATGTATAAGCCTTCTAACAAACAGAAAGACTTGTATGCATCAGGTGTATAGGGGCAAATACATTTGAAAGGGAAAACTTTTAGTGGCTCATATTTCAAATAAAGATCGCCGCGTGGAAAACTCCTTTTTTAGGGGGGTTGTCCCCACTGGTTTGTGAAAACAATGGGAGACTTGCTCCATAGAACCCCCCCCCCCC
>AWOL01S0057033.1:36976-63837 GCA_000715115.1 Nicotiana otophora
CATAGAACCCCCCCCCCCCCAGGACTTTCGTCCCCAGTATTCTCTACGGGCAAAGGTGCTCAGGTGTACTTAAAGTCTTATTGCCTATATCTATCTTAAGACGAGGTCGCCACCCCGCCTACTTTAGTCTCAAGTAGGGCGCAATTTGAGGTGAACAAACCGGACCGAACCTCCCTACGTCAAGAGCTTTTGGCTCTTCACAAGAGAGCACCGGGACGTAATACCGGAAGGCTGCACCGTTATTAGTTATTAATAAAATGATATAATTTATTTGTATGCTTAGTCACCAGTGGCACAACCTATGGGCTAAGTAGCACCTTAATGGGAGTATTTGTTTCCTCCGCGATAGTGTAATACCAAGACCAGTAAGAGAGAATGGACTTCATCCATTAAGACAAAACCTATGCCCCCCTAACCAATCATACTCTGACCAGGCTTCGAAATACTTCGAGATCACCGAGTTTCTCGGGAATCGAAGGGTCAAGAGCCTAATCAGGTCCCTTCACCATACCTTGCTGATAAGAGGTTAAGTGTTTGCCAGTGGTTGCGCTTAACCAGATCCAAAATGGGAGAGGACACGCACCATTCGGTGAGTGAAAGACAAAGAAATGCCGATTCCAGTATCTCTTAGGAGGCACCGTACGTCGAGTCTAAACCCAGTACCCAGCTTCCCGTAAACGATACGACAATGGAAGATCCTTAGACATAATAGCCCTCATTACAGGAACAAGGGATATGAAACTAAGTAAGGATCTTAACATGCGACAGAGACAGGAGACGGGAAAGAAGACTTTAGTCACTCCGCGTATGAAGAACCGGTTAGCAAACTCCAAAGCACCAACTGATGATACTAACGATTTCTCTAACAAAAATGGAACATTCAGTGGCAAAATTAGCTTGCGATAACGATCAGCTACCCTCTCATCTCCGATGACGATATCGTAAAAGGAACTCTTGGATATACTTGGGCTACTACGAACCAAATCACCAAATGGTGAGTTAATGCAAAAGCAGGCCAAGCTCCGTAAACGCCCAGCAGGGCTCCTATTACAAAACGAACTCTACCTCGTGGAAGCCGACGGCGAGAATTTTGAATCATCAAAAAAGAGTAGTAGGCATACTTTCAGAATAGTCATGTCCACAAGAAAATCAATGTTCAGCAGCGGAAAATCATCTTTGGGATCATGCTTTATTAAGATTTCAAAAATAGATGCATATGCGAACACGTCCATCCCTCTTTGGTATGGGACGATGTTCGAAATCTAATCAGAATAATCTACAGCCTTAATGAAATCAGTATAATAGTAACAAGACAGTTGAAGAGTGGATGGCATAGACAAGAATCAACCTCTTCCCGGTGAGGTTTTGATGTATTGCAGAATCTGAAAAGCAGCTTTTAAGTGAGATGATCTCGGCTTGTCCATATAAAAATCGGCTGATCACTCCCTCCTATGTTGTAAGTGTAAGCAATGTCTGAGAGATAATTAGTCGGGTAGAAAAGAGTCCCAACAAGTCTCCTTGCAAGTAGATGGGTCATCCAATAGCTCTCCTGCATCTGAGTCTAATTTTAGATCTTATTCCGGGTTGCATGCAGAAAGACCAGATTTTGACAATAAATCCAATGAATACTTGCACTGGGTTCCAAATCTCTTTGCGACCTCATCACTTTAATCTCCAGAAGAGACATTGATTCTCCTAAATCTTTCATATCAATCTGGGTTCTTAGTCTTCTCTTAAGTTCATTTATCGAAGCTAAGTCATTACTAGAGAAAGCAATGTCATCCACATAAAGCAGAAGAAGGATAATACCTGATGTCGACCTCCTTATAAACATTGAATGATCCAATTTACTTATTTGAAAACCGTCTCCTTCCTCTACTCCTATTTAGGCTCTTATACATGATGTTGTCACCTTTCAAACCAAGCTCTTGGTGCATGCTTTAGCTTGCCAGAGGCCATAACATAAATCGCTTTCTTGAGCTTGCATACCAAATTAGGATTCCTAGGAGAAGAGAAGCCTGGAGTTGGAGGAGGCTGAATAGAAACTTATTCTTGCCCCTCTCCCTTATGTTGTTGAAAGGCATTCTATTCTTCACGTCAAATTAAAATAAGACCACCTTTTGATTGCAGCAAAGGCAAGAATGCCACGAATGGTGTTTAGCAACTTGAAGCAAATGTTTTCCCTATCTCTAAAGGGGTTCAACTCAATATTCTTGAAGGAATCCTTTAGCTACTAATCTAACCTTGGATCTATCTACTGATCCATCCGCTTTATGCTTGATCTTGTAAATTCACTTACAGCCAATGGCTTATTTCCCTCCAGGCAATGAGACTAAGTCTTATTATTATTTTCCTGGGCATTGATTTCTTCCTGTATAGCATCTCTTCAACAAGAATGATTGGAGGCTTCAGCAAATGATTCAGGTTCATGAAAAGATTGAACTGAGATGAAGTAAGCTTGATATTTTGGGGAAAATGATTCATAAGCCTTCAACAGGATAAGAAACTTGAGAGGATCAACTAAGCTAAGAGTGGGATCCAGAATTTGAAGAAGCGACTGGAAGGGAAGCAACTGGGCTAGACTGCTGATCTTTTGAAGTAGCTTGACCCTGGGAAAGAGACCGTAATCGCCGCCGAGAATAAACATGCTGTGCCGGGTGACAGGCATCCTCTGAGGTCATCTGAACAGGCTGACAATCGGTAGAAAATGCTGAGCAAAGCTGCTGGCCTAAAGAGTGAGGCTAATCTATAACATCAACTACAGAAGAATGAGGTTCGAGTTGATGAATATGAGAAGGCCGCAATACATCTCCATCATCATTCTCCTCCGGGGCTGATTAATTAGGTTAAGGAAAATATGAGGTGACCCTATTAAAGATAGCATTAAGCATGCATCGACTCTCTTGGATTTCACGTTATAGCATATATATACTCGGACTGAGCATATCCAAGAAATACACAAGTGGTCGCTTTGGGACAATTTTGCTCTTAACTGCGTAAGAATATGAACAAAATACGTGCATCCAAACACTTACAAATGCCTATTATAGTACTGCCCTAGTAAGAAGTTTGTGAGGTGCCGCTGCATCTTGGATTATCGTAGAATAAGAGGAGCCGTCTTAGGAAATGACTTAAAAGATATATGCCACCACTGCGAGGCGAGGGAGCAACTTGTCTGGTCTTGTGGTGCAATCATTCCCGTTACGAGAATGAAATGATGCCCCAACTTGACTCGAGACCAAGACTCCTTACATCTCGTACCAATAGTGGCACTGAGAGGTCAGAGATTGATTGAAAAGGCAAGACCAGTCGGCCCTCTCCCCCCCCCTAACCGCCTATCTACTAATATTCGCAGCTCGATCAGAATTCAAGACTGTGGTCCGGTGAAAGAACAGAAGTCGTCTGTATCAAGTGATACGTGAATTGCTCAATAGTGCTTCGCCACTACCCTAGCTGGCGGAAATAGCTTAATGGTAGAGCATATCCTTGCCAAGGCTGAGATTGAGGGTTCAAGTCCCTCCTTCCGCTCCTGGCTTTGTCGTTTATTGGTAACAAGTTTCGTGTATAAGCCACTTTAGAGAGAGGGGAGAGCAGCAAGCTGCCCCTTATATAGGGTGGAAAACCTATCTGACTAATAAAAGCAAAGGGGCAAGCCAAAACTGACTCCTAACAAGTTGCTGGCTTTTCATCAGCCAATGCGCGCTAGCCTTTTCCCAACCTAGTAAAGGGGCTGCTAGTTGTAGCGTGTAGTATACTAGTGAATAGGAAAAGCGAATTGAGATTACTAATGATGGATGGAGGTTGGGGGTAGCACATGTTCGGTGCCTCGCCCTTGTCTCCTTCGCTGTAGACTGAAAATAATAGGAATCCTATCGATAAATGAGAGGCATAAGCATTGCTTCTCAATCCAATCCATCTTCCCTAGACTCCCCAACACACTCCTGATACGAAAGCTCCCACCATAGAGAAGAGATCTAAAGTCTGGGTCCTCTCGATCACCCTTCCTTGAACCTGAATTGGCCGAGAGAGATGAACTTGCACCATATTTTTTTGAATCGAAACCCCCAACTAGAGATGCAATTCCAGAACATAAACAACTCAGTTGAGAGCCCTGTAACTAGTTCAAAGGAAGATCAACCAATGATTAATAGGCCATTACCTCGTTATTCGTCTCTCTATACCTCATTCCACTAATCATTTATTACTGATTCATGTTTCCGACCAGAAAGGAATGGAAAATGAAAGAAGAATCAGTGTGCACTATATATGGAGTGGAGTGACTATCCTTAATCTCCTCTTATCAATCTCCCCTTTTTTTGTCTTCGGCTATTACCGGCTGGCAAGGCTTGGCCCAACATTGGATTTGTTTGAAAACAACCAAGGTGGCATTCATTCAATCTAATCTTTTATGCCTATGCCAGCCCAAACTAATTTAATTATTTTGGAAAGAAAGGAATGCAGGGATGAAGTCTTTCCTTTCCACTGGTTCTTGAAAGCTATCAATCCCCGCTTCTCCCTCTCACATTGGTTTTGCATTATATGACGAGCCTATGCGAAAACTTTCTCTTTTATTGACACCCAATAAGTAGGCTATTAGATTGAGTTGAAAGCCTACCAACGCATAAAGGTTCCGCTTCGAGCGAGAGCCCAAATGGCTAAGGCGAGAAGATCTTGATCAAAAGCTCCACTGTTCTGAATAGTGAGAAAGACTTTTTGAAATTCGATTAAATCGATCGAGAATCTCATCATCTGTTAGGTGGGCCAACCGACCGACTAAGTTGGGCTGGGAATCCATGTCATAGAACCTTTCTCTAGCCAAGAATCCTATTATTGATCGAATCGTTGAAGATCTAATTCAGTGACAAAAGAAAAATCTATCGTTTTAACACTCAGAAAACAAAAGCTAGAAAAGAGGAAGAGTCACTAAGACAAGAGAGCTATAGGTAAGCAAGCAAGAAGGATAGGTGCAAAAAGGTGAGGAAAGGGGCTCTCCATCTCTAGGAAGATTGTGTCCAGGATCTGGTAATTTATGCCTTGCTTCTTCTGGTCGGCTCGTATTAGCCTGTGCTTTATTACAGGTAGTCATTCCCCCGTTCCTTTAGTTTTTTCAAGGGTACTTTTTTCTTAAGGTGTGGTCATGTCTTTCCACCCCAGTATAGTGACCGCTTCCATGTTTTCCCCAAATTTCATCAGTTCCAGGCTCAAGTGCCTGTTCCTCCATCTTCATTCCAAACAAAGGCGAGCATCTCTATTGAGTGACTGTAACTGCTATGGTTTACAGTCAATAGTTCTTAACCAACCTTTTTTTTATTAATTAATATTAATTAATTTTTTATTATATTGTGTCTTTCTTTCTGAAGGGCTAGCGGTTTATTACACAAAAGGCTTTCAGTGAATTATTGAAGCTATCGAGAGAGTACCAAATGCTGATGGTGATGAAGGTTACCGAATTTTGGTAGACACAGAGCCAACGAGTTCAGTCAAAGAGCGTAACGAGTCTAAGGTTACAGAAGCCTTCACTAACTTTTATAGGAATAGCATTTCAAGCAAATAAAGCAGAGAGCTTACCCTTTCTTTCTATTAGAGTCGCGAGCTTATTGTAGTCGGTCCTAAGGGGAGAACCCTGCTGCTTACTTGCTATATCACCACGTCCTTGCACGGCTCGTTCTTCGAGCCCTGCTTCTCCCTCCCCCCTCTCCCCGTTCCTACCGTCCTAACAAGCCCGTGGTGTATAGCCAAGTAGTAAGGCATCGGATTTTGGTACCGGCATGCAAAGGTTCGAACCCTTTTACTCCAAATTATATACACCCATCAGATCTGTCAAGAACAAGATGACGACTACAAGGGAAGCAACTGACTGCAGTCCCCGAGCCCGCAAGCCATAAAAACGTTTGACTTTAACCTACCTTTGCTAAGAGAAGAGAGAGAAGGGAAAGACAGATGGCAGAAAGAAATCCTTCCAACCACGGAATTGAACACAAGACTAACTTTGGCTAGGTTCATTTATGAATCTCCTGGCCCTTGCTTAACTCCTTGTTCCATAAACCGGTTGCTGGTAGATCTGATCGGATCCCGGATATACGAAAGCCCAGCCCGGGAGGAATGCATGGTTCCCTGGCGCTTCATGGGACGGACGTTCACAGTCCCCCTCCATCTAATCTAACCCTACCTCATTCGCCCAAGCCTGCCGGTACAATAAGAGAATGAGGGAGCTAATCTGCTTGCTTGTCCAGGCGAGGACCGCTCGGCTAAGGAGCGCCAGAGGAGCTGAAAGTCACTTGACTCTAAGGAGAGGAGCTTTGAGTGACTTTTTTCTTTGCTCTTCGACATCCCTACAAAGTCACTTGAAGCTCTGCCCTTTGGTTTGCCCCATGCTGTCTTACTCTACTTGCCCTCACCCAATAGACAATAGGCCGAAAAAGGTTGCAGTCAATTGCCCTTCCCGTTATCATCAAACAAAAGACTACCATACACGCCTTATGATGGCAAGCTACCTTCGCCTACATCATCTATAGGCATTTCTATCCGCCTGCACGCGAGATCAGATCGACTACTCTACTACCATGATTCCGAAGGTTTTTTTATTCAAAAAGACGGAGAATAAATAGCTTATTCATAAAGAAAAGGAAGGAAATCCTTTTTTGATCAATCGCCTAAACCTTCCTCTATTTATTTGCTAGGAGGGGTGGACCAATCACTAATATATCTCTCAATGGGAGCCTTATTCTGTATAGAAGAAATAGCTTCGGTGGATCCAGTTGATTAAGTCGATGTGTGTGTCGATACCCACTTGCTCGGAGTGCGGGTAAGGTCTCACATGTTGATTGTGTCATCACATACTTTTTGGTAGAGCCCCCACCTCTCACGACTACAGCCAACACCAGTAGACTAGAAAGGTGTAGGCACCAGTTCATTCAGTCAATGAAGCTGCAGTCGGTTCTGATGATTATGCCGTTTCAAGTGGATGTTCAGTTGGTTCAGCAATAGATGTAGGCGATGGGGTAGAGGTTCTGCAGATTCTCCTCTATGTCCTCATTTCCCCAACCGTCCCTGTAGGCTCCCTCCTCTGCCAGCGTGATAACTGTTCATATCATTTGACACTTCTTCTCACTGAGCAGCACCTCGACTTCCTCTTCAGGTTCGGGGAGCTCCGACAGGGGGACTTGAGTCTCAGCAGAACCTTCCCTTTTCTTCTCTCTCCTTTCCCTCATCTCCCGGGCTTCAACCGAATTTTCTCCATTTTGCTCAGTTGGGGAGCAGAGGTACCCTCAAGTGGTGTATGGGTTGTGATATTTGTGGTAGTGGGGGTAGAACTCGGAAGGCTGGCCAAGGTTGTGTCCTTCCAAGTAGACGAGGTCAGATTGATGACCGAGGGCTTGCGTTGAGGCGGCATTGCGACCATGGGCTTGGACGTCACTTCAACATTTCTATGCTCTTTTTAGGCCTGATTGAAGGCATATATGCCGAACGAATTCACAATAAACAAAGGCGATTGAAAAACATAAAAAAAAGAAAGGTGGCTTACTCGTGACGATGTCGGGCAGGGTGTCATAGAAGGATGTTTGGGGTAGTGGCTGTAAGTTCGAAGGCTTTTGTCTTATTCGAGTGAGGATGTGAATAAGTAGAAAAGGAAATAATTAGGCTTTGAAGTTACCTTCTCTGGATGGAAGGGGTGACCGGGATAAGTGATATGCAAAAAGCGATATGCTTTACACATCCGCTTCCAGGACATCACGCCCACGCGTCTCCTGACTGTACTGGTTGGGCTTGGCTCTGTTTGCCGGTTGTGCCAGATGCCTCCAAGCAAGCGAAGGTTTTTAGGGTTATCGCCGCGCGTCCTTCCCATGCTCTATGACAACGGCGGTACCCCAAAACAAAGGGGACAGTCTTCGTCGTGCCGGTGTATCCCGATCCGGATGCCACGAAATTTTAGGGTAGCCTTTTTCTTAAAAGACTTTCTGCGACCATTGAGAAAGCAGACGACTTTAGGGCTTAAACGAACACTTTTCTGTTACATATTGAGTCCTCATAGGTGCGGCACACATGGTGTCGAATCAGCTCAATAGGTCACTCAATAGTCTTTTGTCGAGTATCCCCTGTTTTAGTGAACCCTGGGAGTTGTCGGCGGCTCGATGATCTTTATTCCAAAGGTTTACCGAGGTAAAGATTTTGACAGGTATTCTTTTATTTATTTGTAGGTTTCTCTACTTCATGCTCTTCCGAGGGCCTTTGTTTGAGTTGAGGTTCTATAGTTTGATGGTTACTTATGTTCTCCTCTACCCTTCCCCGGTAGCTAGGAAAGATTTCTAAATATATTTCCTTCCTTCCTTTCAGGGGCACTCTAAAGGCTTTGCAACCTTCAGAGCTGGTTGACATTCGTCTAGTCAGTCACTCTCTCTCTTTGATAGACATCTTTCCATTCTCGGTTTCATCCGACGAACAACTTTAGGTCTTTATTCTGTGTCCTATCCTTCCTTGCGGATTCCCGGTTTCTGAATAAGTAGTGGCCCGTTTCTCTGGATCTAGGAGAACTTTACCGATAGCTAACCTAGAGAGCTTTACTTTAAGACAGCTCGAGCAGGCACTCTTCTTCGGGAAGAGAAGTTGCTTGCCTTACCACACCAACTACCTTAGCGCTGGAAGTTCTAGCAATGGGAAGCTAGGCAAAGGAATATTATATAGCAATTGAATATTCATTAGATAAGAGATTGTGGATCTGTTATTAGTGAAGACAACTGGATTGGGATGACCAGGTCGGTTGAGGGCAGCAGCACACCAATAGGTGGATTGCCATTCTTGTACTATTTGGGTAAAGGGAAGGAGCATTCTTTCCCTCTCACAAGTACTTACTATAAGGGGTGGGGCAACCGGTTAAAACCAAATATCCAACAACCGCTTTCATTAATGGCTACCCGCTTTCGAGTGAACTGAACTCTTTGACTGGATGAAAGGGAAAAGGGAAACTATACAAGGTATTTTTCACTCGTTTACTGGACCAGTGTCAAAGGAAAGGATTGTTGCACTCTCTTGCTTGAATGAATCGACATTTGTGAATGCTTGTTCATTCGGGATTCTTGTATCTATATTTAGAACTACTGGATCAACTACTTCAGCTTTTAGCCTTTGGAACATGTGGAACCCTAAAGTCACTTGCCCATTTAAACTCTTCTGTCCATCCCATCTAAAACCCTTGAATCAGTGAATCTGGGGACAGAGACCTAGCCCCTGCTTTATTTAAACACCTAAGATAAGGTCTAAGACCGTCTCTTCTTTTCCATATCCTCATTCCTCCTTCTTTACGGATACTAAATCTTCTAATGCTACGGAACCAACCTTTACCAATCAATCAATTAAAATTAATGTGTAGGAACCTGCCAGCATCGAACTTAATGTCTACCCTTCCCGCATTTGAAGACAGACTAATATTTAAGACCTCCTGCTTTTATGGAGATCCTTTCTTCTCAGACCGCCAAAGATTACCCATATATGGATGAATAACCGTGAAGTTCGATAATCTTTTGAGGGAGGGGAGTCGACTGACTGGCAATGAACTGACGGAAGGGGAAAAGAGGAGTGAAACCATTCGACGAAGTTGGAAAGGACTTCGCTAATCATAATAAGGTTGGTTTCACCTTTGTCCGGGGACTCGAACGAGGTATTTTGTGCTTGCCCTATTGAGAGTCTCTTCCATTATCTATTCACCAGACATATAGACAAATAGGCAATCCAATAGATAGATTATGGCTTTCTCACTATCAGCAAGCTCCAAAGGCGATGAACTGCTTCTGACTTCTTCATTCAGTTTGTAGCCATATCGTATAGAGTGAAAAATTCCTTTTAATGGGACTAGTTATATTCAAGAAAGCATTCCAGCGAAATGACCCTTTGACAATGGGCTCAGCCTAACACTGGGACTGACTTTATACAGTGAGAGGAAAATCAGCAAAAAAAGCTCTTTTTGAATCGGATATTGGATAGTCTAAGCTAGGTGTAGCCCACTCTCTCTACGGTTTTGCATGAACGTGTCAAGCCTGGGTTCCTATGTGATTATTAAGGCAAGGTGCTATTGTACCAGTGGTGGAGTGGCTTGAGTCAAATCGTTTGTCTAGAGAGGGTGTAGCGATAACCAAAGTGGACTCTACTAGAAAGTAAAGATGATGTATAGGCAACTGGCCTTAGAGTAGTGTATCGAAATAAAAGAAAGGAGCGACCCATAATCATTGATGAAGAGGAAGGCTTGGAAAGGGATCAAACATATTGAGGAGGAGATTTCACAAAGGCCAATAGCCAATAGCTGATGTCACTAGCCTTAACTTCTTTATCTACTTGAAAGCTGATGGGAGTACGACTTTCTACAAGGAAGTGTCCCGTATGATATTATATTAGTAAAGAGCCCTTGATCCTAGATAAGTAAGCAGATATGCCTATGGATGGAAAGATAGCGAGCGCTATTCTCAACATAGTCTCTCAGAGGCCAGCTCGTTGTAACCTTAAAACACGGCATTAGCGGGGTTGGGCTCCCCCTGTAGAAATACAACAAACATGGGACAACCGGGAACGATGACCCTTCTCAAGCAGGAGGCCTATGTTGGACTTTCTCTTTCTGCGACTTGCCACTCTGAAGTTTAGGATTTAGTTTTGAACCGATGGGATTTTTCGAATGGTAATGAAGCTTGCCATTCTATTTATTTGGCCGAATCCGACTCTGGGCCTGCCCTTTTGCTAGCTTTTTCATTATGCTGGTTCAACTACTGCTTATGCTTGAATTATCTAAAAAAAATCCACTCTCAATAGATGCTGCCCCTTAAACAGTGTGAAAGGGTGGTAGGTATAACTAAGGGAATAATCTTTTTTGGTTCGGTAATGGAATCAATAGCTTTCCCGAACAGGGATATAGGAAGAAGCCAATAGCCTACAGGCTTGCTATCAGACTTGCTTGACTTATTGAAATGCCAGTATAGACTTCTGGCACATGGTCTGCTAGCTAAAGGTCAACTTCGGTTCAAGACAAAGATCCACCAGTAGCAGTTCATATCCCAGTTCCCATTCAACATTCATTAAAAGTATTCTCCTCTTGCCATGCTTAAACCAGCTACATTGCTTAAACCAGCTACATTGCGGACTGCTCTTGCTCTTACTGCTCTTTCCTATGCTTCCTACTTCTGACTACTTGCGTTTCCCTCACTGCCATTGCCTTCCCGCTTGATATATTATTTTCCTTATCTCGTGCAATTAAATGGAACGAGACTGGAAAGCCCAAACTGAGCCCGGTAGGGGAATTCTTACCGATACCGAAGTCGTTCTGCTTGTCCCTCTTTCCTTTCGAAGAGGGACTTCGCTTCACTCTCCTTGAAGAAAGCAAGTTTGCGGTTACGTACACGATAACCGGCTTATACAAAGGTTTGTTTGTTGGAATCCTCTTCTGTCAAAATTTTTTGGGATGCCCTGGTGGTCTCATATTATTTAAAATAGTTTAGAAAGCTATTCCTACAAGGAAAGGCCTCCTTTCTTTCATCTAAAATCTGGCTGGTCTCTTTTCATATTCAAAAAAGGAAGGCGCCACTTTAAAGCAAGTTGCCTAGGTTCTTAAGAAAGATTTTTTGTTTTGTAAAGAAAAATTCTCCTTGAGTTTTTCAAGGATTTTGAGAAAACCCGACATAAGACTCTACTTTGATTTTTTCTTTTTATATTTATTTTCTCGTTTTTTATTGGTTTACATAAGTAAACCATCCATGTCTTTCTTGTTCCACTAGCTAGGAAATAATTTAAAAATGTCCATTTCGTTATTACTTATTTCTTTATGTCAAAGACCATAAGCTGGAAATATCATTTTTTTCATTCTTGTCTTATGGGGCCGTGTACAACAACCTTAACTGCACAAGCTTGGGCTGGGCCTACTTCCATCCCTAGAGGAGCCGTATGAGGCGTAAGCTCCACGTACGGGTTTGAAGCTGAGCCTTTCCAGCAATGGTGCCTAGGGACCGATATGATGATTGGATTAGGTAGGGCGGTCGGCCTACTACGGGAACCTGTAGGGAATAGTGTGTGAGACCGCGATCCACAAACTGACGCACGGGACTCACCCTTTACATGGGAATCGAGAGGGGAAACATAGCATATACTCCTCTTCATCATGGATAGATGGTGCCACCGCGTTGTACAAAATCCTCTGTTTACGATGCTCTCAAATACGTATTTTCTTTATCAACATGGTAGCGAGAAGAGAGACAGCTGATGGAATTGGATTATCAATAGGGCTAGTCGACAACTTCTGATTGAGAAATTCGAGGTTGCTTTGTCTGGTCAAAATGATACAATATTTCCTTATTGAATGCACTTCTCTAATTTTATAGTGACACAAGGAAGAATCAATCTTGACTGATCAAGTACGGTAGACAACTGAACACGAAAGCAGTTTGGGTAAAGCTTCACACTTGACATTCCATATTGAAGTAGTACCACCTTCTTTCTCTGATCTTATTATGAAATAAAAGTTTCTCAATCAAGCAATTATCCCTATGTAGGAACACAGACAAATGAAAAAGTGTTCTCACGATGTGCACTATGTATAAGAGGCTTCAATCGTATTTTCTTGACTAGTAGATGAAAGCCTTCTCAAAATAAAAGAATATTCAAATTTTTGAACAAGAGATGCTTGTCGGTCTTTCCTCTCCCGATCGAAGAAAATGTCAAGGTGCAAAGCGACAAACAATTTTTGATATGCTGGAAAGGCTCTCTCTCTGCTGCCTCGTTGCTAAGGCTAGTACTGGATGGTGGGCTTAGAAAAAGGCTATCCGCTAACTAAAAATATAATATATGATCCTTGGCCTGGATCCGAAAGTAGGCCCAAACCACGGTTCTCCGGTTATAATTTGGCTATGTCATCCTTTGATTATAAGAATATACAGTGCTGATTAGAATAGAACCCTTACCAGCCCTTAGTTTTTAAATTACCGGAATCTCACTGATAATTTGACTCGTTAAAGACCGTGGATTTACCCATATTAAGATCCATTAAGTCGGTTAATACCAATGATAGCTTCAGCCGAGAGAAAGTTGAGACTCTTTTTGAAGGAAGGACCTAATATAGCTATGCTTGCTTACCTTGATTGCTTAACAAAAGTGACTGAAGTTGAAAGAGTTCCAAGTTGAGACTTGTTTTATTTATTCCTTGAGAGAGAGGACCAATCCTAAGTAAGTGGAAGAAGGATTCCTAATAACCTGGACTTGTCGTTTTATTCTAGTTAACTGGCTCCTCCTTCTTTGATGCCATATCCTTCTTTCTAAAAGTATGTCAGGCACTTCTCCCGCTTTCAAAGCGAAGACTGTTAGCAAGAAGGAGCTCTTTTGAGTTGAGCTTTGAAGGAAAAATTTGATAAGGTTAGGGTACCTTTGATTGAAATTTCTTTACCATCGGCATCCTAGCAATCTAAAAAATAGAACATGGTTGACCTTGCTATGGGGACTTAGCCCATACAGGCTAAACTTATCACCCCACTGGCATGGAAGAGAATTGAGGAAAAGAATCGACTGCTATAGAAGAAAAAGTTGCACATTCAATTCATCTTCCTCGATAAATAACTTTTGTGAGCAGACATTTGAGATTAATTTTAAAGCTAAAGGAACTAATTACTAAAAGAATAGGAACTAAGACATGGTCTGGTACCCACAACAGAGAGATTAGAAGAATGCACGAAAGAGATTAGTCCCGCCTTTATCAAGTAAGAAGTTTTCTTTGTTGGTCCATTTTACGATGTAAAGTATCCTTTTTCTTGTAAGGATTTTTTTGAGTTCTCAGTATTGTATCGAGTGGATTGGAGTCTTTCACCCTAAGGCATAAGACTTGCAGTAAGCTTTTCATTCATGGCATAATCCTTGTATTGCTAAACTCCCTCCCAAATGAAGGGCTATCAAGTTTACGTGCTTACAGGTCTTGTTTCACCATTGATTGGTCTATCGGCAAAGGTTTAATTTCCTTTGGCTTGAGGTGGAAAAAATCTCTTAGCCCGTAGATCTCGTACTCTTTCCATCTACTCTCGTAACTTTCCATTAGCTGTTCAGTACTACATCCGTATTCTGTAAAGTAGCTATTCTGTGTTAGCTTTCTAGTTTTTGAAGTAGTCGATTCCTTAAGCATTGGTTAAGGAGCGGGGGTTGTGGGTCTATCACCATTTGGGGTATCGTTTAGCTAGCGTCGTAGCCCTCCTTTCTTTTTCTATTTATCTAGAACCCCCTATCTCTTTTTATTGTGCCCGAGAAAGAAAAGATCCAGTTTGGGACCTCGGGAGAAAGGACTGACTGCTGCTTCCTCCGCTACAACTGGTGGTTATGGATTTCGAAAAGGAGAGGGTGGATGTAACTCAGCTCGAACGAAGTGAGAGGGGTAATAGACTATTACTGTTCAGTTCATGTGACGAACCGAACATCGTTAGGTCCCGAATTCTGCGAAGCACCGAATCTAGATCAAGATCTCCATTACATCGTACGATATATCGATCCAGAAGAATTAACTTTCAGTTTGAGTCATCCATTCCACTCCTATCTAAAGCGATACTAGGCTGCTTCACAGATGTGTGCTTAGCTCGACCACATGATGAACATGTTTTAAGCTAACTGCATGACGAGCGCTTAAGCGGAGCTTGTGGTCACTCGTTCCTCGCGTGTTCGAAAGAGCTTCAGATTGGATTCGACACTACATACGATATTATATTCCAACTCCCTTTATGCTTTTTGATGCTCCACAATGCTCTCTCCAAAACAAAACTCAAGTGAGTGAAAGGAGCCCGCATTCCCTCTCTTCTTTCCCCTATCGATAGGGGCCTTGCATTTTTAAGTTAAAGGCTACATTCAAGTCTGACAACGGATAAAGTTACCACCTAGCCCTACCTTTATGCAAGAATTGACCAGATAAGGAAGATTGTGACCCCCAACGAAAAAGGAATGGCATTTTCGGGGAATAGCCCACTTAAATAAACTAGACTGAAGAAATGGAGGATATCCAAAAGGCTCAGAGAATGGGATAAATTACTCAGGATATCCTGATAACTAACCCACCTCGATCTGATTATGAGAAACCCATTTACGCCTTTGAATGAGAGTTTTGGGATATGGGGCCAAACCCTCTTCTCCCTTTCACCCATCTACCTCGGCTGCCTTGTCTTCTTCAGTTAGAACATAACCTAGCCTATAAGTTGCCTTGTGATTTACAAAGTTTGGTGACCCCTTGCTCTTTCGTCCCCAAGCCAAGTCCAGGGAAATTTCCCATCTCTATATGAGCCACATAATGATTTGTATAGGATAAAAATAAAGGGGCACGCTTTCTATAGCATTAACAAACTAGAACCCGGTTAGATTAAATCCTTATTTGTCATCCTTCACCTCGAAGAAAGTTGTCTCCCTATCAGCATCTCCATGGATAGTAAGAATTCCCCCATCTCTTGGAATCTTGATCTTTTGTTGTAACGAAGAAGGAAGAGCACCCAAAGGTGTGGTTACATGGCCTACCCAGTAATAGATTCAAAGAAGTAGGGATATCTAGCTGATGGAATTCAATATTTGCAATGCAACCACTGGCCCTCACTCAACCCTCGACCGCTTCGTAGCCTCTTTCTAGGTTGCGTTTGACTTCTTCAAAGACAAAAGACAACTGGAGTCTTTGCTCCTTGGATAAGTCGCATTCGATATCGCAACCAGAGTCTGTGCGTTGGTTAGCCCTTGATCGGATAATTATTCTTATTTAAAAGTCAAAAAATAGAGTTCCTTTCACTTTAACAACTGTATTTTTTCTAACAACTCGAAAGGTGATTCCCCATACTATCTACAACTCCAGACGCGATAAGAGTGCTTATTCCCCAAAAGAAAGATTCATTCCCCTTCTCTTCCCGACGATTGGTAATTCTTTCTAACAGCTCTATCTGCCCATATGAGAACAACGCCCTTCTTGCAAAAGCTCTTCTTACGCTAACCCTGTTCGTGGGATATTTTATCCTTTTCTTCTTCCTAGAACAGTAAGAATGGAATTGCCTAAATGATATCAGTCAGAGTGCATTCCCTCATATCTTATTTTCTTCTCAAGCACTTGCTATTTCATCTTCTCTTTGAATGCCATCAAAATGTACTTAGCATGCCTACGTTTCCTTATTAGTTCAAATTGCCCTACCTAGATTCTCAAGATCTGATAAACCCGCAACAAGAACAACCTTTATTTTATGCCGTGCCAAAAGGACTAAGAGCTCTTATTCCGTAGTCTTTAGCATATAGCAGTTGACGCAGTACTGATTCCTGGCGGTTTCGCTAATCTTCCTATAAATTCTATTCCTAAAAAACCCGGCAATCGTAGACTGCTTTAGTTTATCTATTATTGATAAATAAAAGGCACCCGCTCTTATTCCACACAGTCAAAGAAAAAGGCCGTCTTCTCAAAGTCCGTACCTGTACCGAAGAGACCAGACCTTTGGAAGGCATCACCTATGCTAGAAGGCTTAACAGTCCCCATTATTAGCAACCCAGATCTGTTTTGTGCTCGGCTTGATGCTATCTCAGATTTCCATTCAAAAAGAGCTATTGGGGCAACCCTACTAATTCATATTCATCTTTTAAGACAGGAACTCCTAGGCAAACTCGAAAAAGAAGGAGTGGCTCCCGTCCCTAAAAAAAGCACCAGTCAGATTTTTCCTTCCTTCTAACATAAATGATACGGAGAGAGGAATTGGCATAATAAAGTAGAAAAATTTACTGAAGAAGTGCGGGAAATATTCTGAAAAGAGCTTCTTCGAAATTTTGTTATCTTTTTTAAGATAGAAAGCTGAATTACTAACAAAGGAATTTGCTTTCGGGATGTTGACAATATCAAAAAAAAAGAAAAGTTTTTAGTAAATCGTCATTTTCTCAAGATTGGGTGGGTGTGAAGTGTACTGAGGTTAAGGTACAATACCAAGCTTGAGATGTTAGAAGGTGCAAAATCAAAGGGTGCAGGAGCTGCTATTGAATCCAGTCTTAGATGGTTGGAAGAGAGAAGCAATAGCATGATAGGATAACAGGTTTAATAGATATGACATCACAATAGGATGAAGACCAGACTTCTTATATGCTTTCACGTGGAAATTATATAATGTAAAAATGCCTTTAAAAGGCAACTAGTGAGAGGGATTACTTGCTAACGTATCCCTAAGGGCATATCGTCTATGTCCAAAAGTTAGTGCACTGGATTCCTGGGCAACTGCATCTAGTAGAGTTGACTTAACACCAAGCAAATCACCCTTCTAGTCTAGGACTTATAGCTTTGGAAATTTAATTAGTCCTGCAACTCCGCTAGCTGCACATGAATGCACAAAGAAGGCCCTCGCTCGGGTTCTTTGACATCGACTTGATTGCTAGGAAGAATGCGGGCTTAGAGCGAATAGAACTAGGGTTCCTTCGTCACCCTCTAGTGTGTCGAACTTGTGAAAAGCATGATTTAAGATATGCACGGACAAAAGTAGCTGCTTAGGTTGCATATATAAGAATAGGAATCAAATCCATAGCTATTGATATTGACTCCGCTATTCTCACCTTAAAAGCTCGGTAAGCCAAGGGGGGACTTTGAACTGTTAAGAGGTGCCTAGCGCTTTCATCAATATAAAAGAGGAAGCTTCTGGGCTGTACCTGTACAACTAGGGATTGGAGGAAGTTGAATAGTAAACTAAACGAAGATGACGCTGTCCAATTGGTCGAACTGAAGATCAACATGAGAAGCAGGTGTTCTTGGTACAGAATCCCATGCAAATTTCTTAACTATTTTGGTAGGCATTGGCATGAGCAAGAAAGAAGACAAGAGGAAATCAGAAGAACGGGGATTCGAATCGCCTATTTTTTTCCCCTTCTTGTTTGCAAGAAAAAAAAAAGTAACTGAATTAAACAGTAAACAAGAGGCATAGTAGCATAAATAGAAAGATGCCCATCCCATTGTTTTTGTATTTGGAAAGAAAGAAGTAGATAGGCTCTTTATTCTTTTATAGAATCTTTTCTTAAAGTTAAGTTAATCTGAAAATAGAAAATTGCGTATAGTATATAAGAAAGGTATCCGCTCAGGATTTTTAGGAAGAACACTATTTGCAAGATCCGGTCTTAGTGAGAGAGTTGGGATTGAGCTTTCACTAATACTTATAGAAGAATCTTTAGTAAATGGAGGAAAGATCTAGGTCTCGTATAGAAGAAGGGTTTTTTCGCTTTTCGACAGGAGATGATACAAAAGCGCTCTTGGTTTTCTATACGTATCCGCTGCTCCTAGCCTTGTTAGAATCCAATGTTAGAAGGAAGAATTCAATAGGCATCCCAATATCCATTTTCTTAGATAGATACGAGATCAGCTAAAGTAATGGTCATACCCCTCCTCCCCCTCCATTTGAGGGAGATATCTCAGGTATTCGCCTACGAGGTCTTTACATAATAGGTTGAAAATATCCTTATTAGGAAGAAGACCTGGACAAATCCATGGTCTTATAGAAGTAACTAGCAAGTCTAGGCACCTAATGCATGTGAGGGTAAGGGAAGGAAGTCTCTTTGGCACGTATGAGTAGCTGTCACGAATCGAAGTTTCAAAAGCTAAAAGAGAGATTTTCCGACAAGAAAAATGTTGGTTGATACACGGGATGATAGGGTGGGCGGTTGACTTTCAGTACTTTCTGCCAACTCGATTTCAATACTAAGTAAGCTCCTCATCGCATAAGTAAGAAAGTTCAGCTACAGAGGGTAAAGAGAGGGGCGGACGAGAGTTCTAATAATTCTCTTCTTTCCATACAGGTCTGCGAGATTCCCATCTTTTTCTTAATTAAATGAATAAAGACAGAACCTCTCTTTTTGGCCACAGCCAGCAGTTCGCTTTCCACTTCCGAATACCAAAGAGGAATTGAGAGAAGAGCAGTACGTTGGACTTAAAAAAGAGGGTTCCTTCCTCTCTTCACTCTCCGAATTTTGATCCTCACCTTTCTGGTTCCAAAGGCATACCCTTCCACTTTACAAGAAGTTCTAAAAGAAAAAGTTGAAAAGGAAAAGAAAGTTACCTTTCCTGACAACCTCCAGGCTTTATTCTTATAATGATCGAGCTGCACTATTTTCTATTCGAATAGATTCCACTTCGCTTGCTTGCATGACTTCCTCTTTTCTTAAAACAAAGGGGGCAAGTCAAGTAAGTAAGCAGTGATCTGAACCAAAGAACAAGCTTTGAAATAGAAAGAAATATAGAAGGAAATCAAGAAAGAACTATTTGACTTCGCTATCTTTCTATGAGCTCCTAGGAAAGAGTTCCTACTCCCAAAGAAAGGAAGCTTAAGAATAGTCATTAAGAGAGGTGACAATGACCCTCTTTTGCTTTTTCAAGCTATGAATGTAGAGATCAGGTTGAAGAGAGAAAGGAATGAAGTGGTATAAAATTTCTTGAACCTAGCGCTCGGGAGGTTGTGCTCGACCGAAAGGTTAAGGGCAATAATACTTGGATGAATGTAGTTGAGGATCGATGTAATTGAGACAACTAAGTAGAGGATGGGAAGATGTGAGACCAGCCAAAGGTGGTTCTATATAGCTCTTACACTTTTACAACTCACAGTATTTTATTATAAACTTTTTGAAATCGTTCTTTACTCGCTACAATTATTTCGCTCTAGCTTTCTAGTTCTCTTAGCTATCGTTACATTTTTTGACTCGTGGGAAGTGGAAAGGCATAAGTGTCGGCTAGTTAGTCACGGACTATTTGACTTCCTTATCATGATTCAATGTTAATGACCTCATTCAATCTGTTTTTTTAGCCTTTGCTATCGTGGGATAGATTGATAGCTAGTAGTTATGAGTAGCAGTCCCCTGACTATAGATAGGAAAAGATGTAGAGGTGCGTGCCACACTCACGAGGGACTGCGAAGTTGACGATGTAGCGAATTAAATGAGAGGCTAGAGTCAAAGGCGAGCCAATGAGCTTCTCAGTTAATAAAGAGCTTCCCTTGATGTGAGTAGAACTATCAATTTGAATTATTAAGAAAGTGACCCTCCATTCCTGCTTTGAGGAGTAGATTGAAGGGCTTATCGCTTCTCCTACTGCTGCACCCGTCCTCGTCCCGCAGCCGACTCATATGCTGCCTTAACTTTAGAAAGATTGTTTTTGTTCAATATTTTTTTTTCTAGAAGTAGTGAAAGTAAGAGAAGAGTGAATGAAGACCCCCACGGAGCGGTAAGGAGATTGATGAGTTTTTAATCTTCCTCTTTATGTATGAAATTACAGACATATAGTGTATGGACGAGCCCCTTCAACTTCGAAGCAACTTCCTTTGTACTTCCCTTCATAGGGGAGGTAGGAAAAAGAAAGAGATTAGATAACTATAGAGCAGATTCAGATCCAACCAGCAAGGCATACGGTCTTGGACACTTAACCAAGCTCTTGATGAGCGGTATCCACCTTCACCTTATTCTGCTCTCTTTAGCCTCCAGCTTGGGCTTGGTGAAGCAAGGGGTCAGTGAGATCGACCCCGATCAGTGCAGTTAGATAGTTAGAGTTAGTAGTTTCTTCAACAATTCTAAAAAGAGGAGTTGCTCTTAGAGTTAGGGAGCGAGTGGAATAAACGAGTTCAATACGCTGGATAAGAAGCGTAGTATACGAAGCGATCACTAGAGCGAAGGAGTGTAATAGGCAGAAAGGACTACTAGAGCTATATACTTTGAGAACGAGTGGAATACCNCGGAGTTGCTCTTAGATTTAGGGAGCAAGTTGAATAAAGAAGTTCAATACGCTGGATAAGAAGCATAGTATACGAAGCGATCACTAGAGCGAAGGAGTGTAATAGGCAGAAAGCACTACTAGAGCTATATACTCTGAGAACGAGTGGAATACCTGAAACAAGAGAGGGTAGGTAGAGAACTTTAGCCTTTTAAGCTTTGCTTTCTCGATCCACTACTATTTTACTAAAAAGAAAAAAAGAACTTATGAGTTAAGAGAAATAAAATAGACACACCCTTACACAACCTTAATTAATTATAATATAGAGGGCCTTCTTCTTTTTCTTTAATTATTTTATTTTCTACTATTTTACCTTCTATATCTTATATAGACTATTAGCATATAATAATTACCAATACGACGACTATTGACTTCGCTTTCAACTTATAATAGGAGAGTCTCCTATTCCTTCATTTCGTAAGCTTGCTATCTTACCGGCTGAACCATCATCATCTGCTTGCTTGGTCACTTTCGTGATAAGGCGCTTAAAAAGACTATGGATTCTATATATTTGGGAACTAAAAGAGTGGCTAGTTGAAGGGAAGCCAAAAAATCCAGGGAATCGACATCCCCCAAACCATTAGACTTCCACAGAAGAAGAGTCTGGTCGCCATTAAAACCCTTCTCAGAAACCGAGGGAATTTCCTATCCAATTCCGATACTGGGTAGGATTCACCAGCCGCTAGACATAGCACATAAGCCAACAGTAGTATGAATGGGATAGGAACTATTTGATGTCTTTCAAGAAAGGGCCTTACACACAGGGACACTAGCTGATCCCGCCGACATGAGGAAAGAAAGGTCTCTTTTGCCTACGAGCATTTGTACAAAGAAAGGAGTCTTGTACAAAGGGTTGGGAAGAAGGATTTTACCTTATTTCAAGTGGGTTAGTGGGTATCAGTTCGGGCGGAGGCGGACATTGAAAAGACAGAAAGGAATGAATGATGCCAACCAACTCGACAAGGACATTCAGATATGAAAAAGATAAAGAAAGACGTGTTAAGCTTGTGTTTTCCCAACCGACTCGCACACAATCATCTTTTTTTTGATTGAAGAGTCGAACTCCGTCACATTGCCTTTGCGTCGCAAGGAGGAAGAAGGGTCTATGCTAAAACATAAAAGGGTGCTGCATGTATAAGTCCAAAAGAGCTATGATGACTCTCGAAATGGAAACAGAAGAGCAAGACGGGCTAGGGCTGGCACATATTTGGATAACGATGTTGGATAAACCAGATAATAATCTTACTTGTCCCCAACGCTAAAGTACCCGGCATTTTCGGGGACTAGCCCGCTTCCACTCTTTTGTTTTTAGAGATGGAAATGATGATTAAGAATGCCATCATTAAGGAAAACAAGGCAATAGCTTCGGTTAAAGAAAATCCCAAAATAGCATAACCTAATAATTATTTTGCCAATGAATGATTTCTCGCAACAAAATTAAGGAACTGAAAACATTTCCAATACCGGCAGCAGCTCCCGCTGAAGCAATTGTAGCAGCTCCTGTGCCGATTAATTTTGAACCTTATAATCTTACACAATAATAAAGAATGTTTAAAGAAAGTTAGCTCTTTATTTGTTTATCTCTCCCTTCTTTCTTTTCTTCTATTTTAGATGGTAAAAAAGATAATGGAATTTCCGATCTTGTACCCAAAGTGCGGTACACTGAACACCAACCCAAACTCGCTACCCTCATATAAAAGAAGTTATCCCTTTGTTTGATTGGTCAGTTTTCAAGATGGGGAAGTTCTTCTAGCAATCTTAGGCATACTACTAATCAATTATTTGGCCTGATTGAAACAACCTAGAAAAGGTTGTCAGCCTACATAACTAACTTCTCATACCAAGGGAAGAAGGTATCAGATGCCTGTAGTTCGAGCCCTTTTTTTTCCAGTTCCTGTACGTGGAATGATTTCGAGTGAGTAAATTAGTCTGGGGGAAAGATATGCCCTATCCACTATCCTTTCCCCAAAAAAAGGGGTCCAGAAAAGTATGGTTAATTTGTTCTTTTACCATGTCAGCCACACTCTCATTTAGTCGATCTTGATAGTCCGAATACGAGAAGTGTCTTAATCTAGACACTCTACAAGTTGATATGATCCAAATGGAAAAAGGAAATACAATGGTAGGATTTTCCATATTTCTTTATAAATAATTAAAAACTAATTGATCGAAAAAGGTGTTGTTCATGGTGGTAAGCGAGGGGGGTTTGAGTAAAGGGATAATGCCGCTTTTTACTAATATAGTCCCGAGTTGGTAATTAGAATTAGAAGCTTCACAACTTCCTCCACTCACCTTCACGGGCGAATATAGTCTACTAGACTCTTTCTTGGCTAGTCTAGTAGACTATATTCTTGGTCATTCAGAAGGGCTCCGTATAGTTTTGGGGTGTAACGTTGTGGTTGTTCCCTCTCCTTTCAGTCGAGTGACTTCATACCTATCCTTAGCGAGAAAAATGAGTTATTTGGGTTTTTCCGCACCATATTTTAATCTGCCTCTTCTTCGATCCAGAATTCCTAGCAAATCCTTGACTCCTCGAATAGAATAAAATTTCACACCTGGCGAATCTTTCACTCTACCTTCTCTTATTAAGAGCATAGATTATTCCTGCAAATTATGACCTTTTCCTGGAATGTGAGCAAATATATCATATCGATTGCTCAACTGTACATTGGCTATCTTACATGGAGCTGAATTAGGTTTTTTTGGTGTTCTCGTTGAAACACGCGGGCATACGCCTTGCTTCCAGGGACATTGATCCAAAGCTCGAGTACAGTCCGTGAGTTGTTTTACTTCTCTGCCATGACGAATCAATTGATTAAATGTAGGCATCGCTCTTTCCTTTGTCCTTCCAACCAATGTTTGCCCTCTCACTAGTGGTTACTCCCGATCCGAAGCACCCCTTTTCCATCATGGACCAAGATCCAAATGGATCAATCTTGTTGGGAGGTACTTCCCAAGGAAAGGAAAAGGTTACATACGGATCAGGAATAATAAATAAAATAGAAACAAGATAAAATCTTATATCAAAACGACTTCTGGCATCACCTGAAGGATCGAAACCACATTTGTAGGCCGATAATATTTCTGGATAATTCGAACTATTGGAAGAAAATAGAAAAGGAAAATCGAGTGGGAGCAAATAAACTACCGGACTGATCACTAAATAAATACAAATAGGTACAAATTCAGACATCACCACAACAAACTTGGTTCTTTCGCTCCTTGCTGGCGGGGCAGCATACCATAAGAAATTGGAAGATCGACGACGGAACGAAGAACCCTATTTTACGACAGCAACACAACAAAGAATAATTTTATGGGTCTTCCGTATCGATAATTAAAAGGTTTTCTCTCAGAGAGGCATTTTCCTCCCCTAGA
This sequence comes from Nicotiana otophora, assembly GCA_000715115.1. Taxonomy (NCBI): domain Eukaryota; kingdom Viridiplantae; phylum Streptophyta; class Magnoliopsida; order Solanales; family Solanaceae; genus Nicotiana; species Nicotiana otophora. Next base: position 61,095 of record AWOL01S0057033.1, read on the forward strand.
AAAGCGTTCCTTCTCTCAAGAGATTTCCATAACTCTCGTAACTCTAGGCGATGTTGCATTTCCAATCGCTCTTGGTGCTTTAAGTTTATGAAGCCACTAAAATAATGCGCTTGAGTTCCCTTTAGATCTTAATAAAAAGGGTAATTATGTCTATCGACACATAGACTTTCTAAGACATGGCATAGAGCAGAGTGATTGAATTCCAAGGGTTAAAGGTGCACCCTCAGTATGGAATCCAGGTCTTGTGGATCAATGAAGAATTGTGGATCTTCCCAACCATTAAAAAAGAGTTGATAGAGGGAGAAAATCTGCTCTCGAGTTGCGAAACACAATTCCGTATTGAGGATGTCCCACACCATGACCTCGTACTCCGTGGGTGAGAGTCCCTCGGGTGGCTCTATCGTAGGAATTTTGCCCATTCCAGATCATTATCCGTGTGATTCATATAGTGGGATAGTAGCTGCAGTTCAGATGGGAGAATACCAAATATGGAATGAAGTAAAATAGCATCAAACAAGTTAGGATAGATCCTATATCCAAAAGTTAGCAAGCAATAAAGATATATGAACCATTTCCGAATAAAAGAGCCCGCTATAACTTGGGCCTTGTTATATAGTAGAAAAAGAGTTTCACTTCTAAATCCAAAGGGAGATAGAACCTAATAAGAATGAGGAAAAGGCATGACCAACAGAATTGTGTGAAATAAGTGAATTTATCTAGTTAAGGCATTCTTGATTGATTGAGACAAAACGATTCCCTCAATACAACTTAACTCCGTCAAACATGTACGCGTAGTGAAGAAGTATAGAGCACTTTGGTTGGTTGTTGACCAACGGAATGCATGGAAGAAAGATGCACAAATGAAAAAGGCCTAAAACAAAGGACGAAGTAATATCAACATGAACCCAATATCAAAGAACTAAAGAGGAAGCTAGTCGATCATTCAACAGCAGGAATCTACCCTAGGATCTAACCTGCCAGCTTTCTTCTCTTATGATATTTCCTATAGCGAGAAAGTGGAATAATAGGGAATATAATGGAGCGAACTAATACTTTATTCGACTAGATGAAGAATCTTTATTAAATATGATGCCTCCTAAGCGCCGAGGTTCTAACCGTCATATTCTAAACCGTCTTTGCCTCGTTGCATACTTTCGTTTAGTATTCCTTACAGCTATTCTCCAATCACCCGAAAGTAGCGGTGAGGTGGACATTTATTTTATAGAAAGGCTGGCTGCCTTGCAGGGTCGCTTGCCTATTTACCGGTACTAGGCTATGAGAGGTTCAATATCGGGTCCAATGTAACGCAAGCCTTGCGAATGATAGTGGCTCCATACGGGTAGACGTAGGCCCTGAAACCATAACAAAGACAACACAATTACAGGGAGGACGTACATGTTCTCGGGCGAGTGTGGACTCGGTTAGTATACAAGATCATCAATATAGTAATAGGATGCATCTGCTGAAGGCAAGACTCATGTAACTGTAAGCTAGACCGATGCTCAGCCATAGTTGGTTTTGGGCGTTGAAGCTTCATCGTAGTGACAAAGCTTTCATAGTATGAAGGTAGGCCAGCAAGAAGGAATGTAAACATATCAGATTGGGACACCAGTGCATTGATTGATGCCAAGAAGTCACAACTGTTCTTGAATGTACAAAGGTAAGCTGCCATAAACTGATTTCCTTTCTTCTCTCTTTCACTATCATGTTCCTCACTAACCTGGAAGGCTTTCTTTAAACCATATTTTGGGGATGGGAGCATTGAACCTTGTTTGAGCTCCTCTTCCCCTTTCTAGACAAGAAAGGAGAAGGGGAAGGGGAAATCATTTCTTTTCGTTTTCACTTACATACGCGAATCTAGTTCCAGCCTCGCTTGCATTCAGTTATCAAGGGGGATGTCTACTCTTTCGTTTACATACGTAAGCTCCTGATTAGTCGTAATCGCACTTCTGTGCAATATCCAATGCATATTAAAGAACTTAGCGGCCAAGCATCAACACAGTAGCCTGCGGATTGGTGCACTGTGATACAGTAAAGGTTGAACCATCAACAACTCTGAGTGCCCCAGTCTTAAAATCCTATCAACCACTTTCCCAACATGGCATCCACCATGTTAATGTGATATTGTGGTCAGAACGACAGAACTATCCCATCAAAAAATCATTGGATAGATCAACAGTCCATAAAGGTCCAACATACCCGAAATATATAGGACCAAACTCTTGTTGGTACTTGAATTCCTACATGGAGCGGCTTTGTTGTACATCATGAATCTTTCTGTTCACACACCTCTCCACATCCATCACCAGGATTTTGGAAGTAATGAAACCTGACTATTGGGTTAACCTTAACATCAGTTGATGCTAGTCTGAGAGAACCAGCAGAGAGAGGGCCAACAATCTTTTCCATCATGGTTGCCACAGTAAAATATATCAGAGAGGGCGAACTCCTTACAAAAGCACCATGAGACGGGGCTTTTCTCCAAAACATCTCCTTCTGCACGAGTGGCTATCGTGCCTAACCTTTNAGTTCACCGGTACTAGGCTATGAGAGGCTCAACATCGGGTCCAATGTAAAGCAAGCCTTGCGAATGATGGTGGCTCCATACGGGTAGACGTAGGCCCTGAAACCATAACAAAGACAAGACAATTACAGGGAGGACGTACGTGTTCTCGGGCGAGTGCGGACTCGGTTAGTATACAAGATCATCAATATAGTAATAGGATGCATCTGCTGAAGGCAA